>QRFJ01000234.1:386554-514626 GCA_006176705.1 Cocos nucifera | reverse complement strand
ATTATATTTATTGATGATCTATCAAGATATGAGTACGTCTATCTTATGAAGAGTAAATCTGATTTATTTAAAATATTCAAACGATATCGAAATGAGGTAAAAAAAATAACTTGAAAAGAGTATTAAAACTCTTTGGTTAGACCAAGGAGGTGAATATCCTACTAATGAATTTTTGACATATCTAGGAGAGAATGAAATTCTCTCATAATGGATCCTTCTTGAAATACCATAGTATAATGATGTATCTGAGAGGAGGAATCAAACATTGTTGAACATGGTTCGGTCCATGATGGAATTTATGAATCTGCTGATTTCTTTCTGGGGTTATGCACATGAGATTGCTTGTTTTATTTTGAATAATATTTCGAGCAAGTCTGATGCAAAGACTCTATATGAGATATAGACTAGGCGTAAGCAGACATTCTCTCACTTTAGGATTTGGGGATGTCTGATTATGTAAAATATTTACGATCAGAAAAGCTTGGATTTAGGTTTGATAAATGCTTGTTTATAGGATGCCCAAGAAAATTTGGGGTTATTACTTCTACCTTGATGAAGAATAAAAAATGTTCGTCAGCAATAGGACAGTCTTTTTGGAAAAGAAGTTTCTTAAAGAAGGAACTGCTGCCGCTAATGTTGAACTTAGTGAAGTTTGATAGGTAGAAGAATCGATACATTCTAGTAAACTTGCAGAACTAGATTTGATAAGATCAAATCCAAAGTCCATTATAGATGCACCCTTGAGAAAATTTGGTAGAGTACCGCATGAATCGGATAGATACTATCATTGCTTGATTCGGGATGGTGATTCTGTCTAACTCAATAAGAACGACGAGGATCTGATCACCTATATGGATGCCATATAAAGGTTTGACTCCGATAAGTGGCTAGAAGCCATGAAGTTCGAAATGGAGTCCATAAAGGTCAATAGTGTATGGACACTGGTTGATCCACTTGAAGGGATAAAATTCATTGGATATAAATAGATTTTCAAAAGAAAAAGGAGCACGGATGGGAAGGTAGAGACCTATAAAGCCCATCTAGTTGCTAAAGAATATTGTCAGCATTATAGTATTGACTATGATGAGATATTTTTTCTGGTGGTAATGCTCAAACCCATTCGGATTATGCTTGTGATAGTAGCATACCTAGACTATGAGATCTAGTAAATAGATATGAAGATAGCTTTTCTAAATAAGGAGTTAGATGAAGAGGTGTATATAATATAGCTTGAGAGATTCACATCCATAGACGAGTTCAAGGTGTGCAAGCTTTAGAGATTCATTTATGGATTGAAGCAGGCATCACGGAGTTGAAACATATATTTTGATAAGATAATCAAAATGTATGGCTTCATTAAGAATGGAGAAGAACCCTACATGTATAAATGGACTAATGGTTCTATAGTTATATTTCTTGTACTGTATGTGGATGATATCCTCTTAATCGAGAATGACATCCCTATATTATAGGAAATAAAGGTTTGGTTATCATCGCAATTCTCCATGAAGGACTTGGAAGAAGTTTTCTACATCCTAGGAATGAAGATCTACAGGAATAAATCTAAAAAATTACTTGGATTATTCTAGTCTATGTACATCGATACCGTGCTGAAAAGGTTCAGCATGGAGAATTTCAAGAAGGGCTATCTTCCGATAGGCCATGGGATTACTCTTTCTAAGAGGGATTGTCCAATAACTTCTCAAGAGAGAGAGTATGAGTAGAATATCATATATTTTGGTAGTGGATTCTATTATGTACGCCATGACATGTATGAGACCGGATGTGGCATACTCACTAGGGATAGTGAGTAGATACTAGTCTGATCCAGGTGAGAATCACTGAAAAATTGTAAAGATAATCTTGAAGTATTTAAGAAATACTAAGGATCAGTGGCTCATCTATGGAGTACTGACTTAAAATTTATGGGATACATTGATTTTAATTTTTAGTCAGATCATGATTATAGTAAGAGTATGTCGGGTTATGTATTTAACCTGAACGGCGGAGTGGTCTGCTGGAAGAGTTTCAAGCAGCACACTGTGGTCGATTCTGTACACGAGATGGAGTATATCACGACATCCAATGCTGCGAAGAAAGCTATGTGGCTGTAAAAGTTCATCGATGAGCTAAGAGTGGCACCCTCCTTGGATGGTCCAATTTTGCTATACCGTGATAGCACTAGGGCCATAGCTCAAATGAAGAAACCGAAGGCACGTCAGTGCATCAAGCACATTTTGCATCTCTACCATCTTGTACGAGAGATCGTGGAATGAGGTGACATCAAGCTTCAGAAGATCAACGAAAAGGAGAACGTGACCGACCACTTTACAAAATCCCTCAGAATCAAAGAGTTTGACAATCATAAATGGAAGATGGATATTCAATACTGTTCTAAGTGGCTTTAGTCTAAGTGGAAGTTATTGAAAAATATATCCTAAAGCCAATCATCTAGATTATAAATGATTGAGTTGAATATAATTTATATTTAAATTTTAAATAAATAAAATTATTATTTTTATTTTTCATCATTTTTGTACATTTTTCTATAACGAATTCTTCTATGATGAAGTCTTAAGGACTATTTAGACTCGACAAAAGAGAATTTATCATTTAGTCCTTAAACCAGTTCATGACTAAATGATTTATTGTTACGTAGGATAACAACGTATCGAGTGTAGGTCATTATGTGCCATAAGTATTGGTTATATATCCTCTTAACCAAGAAGTATGGAGATACTGTTATAGTATACAGGTAAAGTATAAGGGTACATTTTACTGAACGTGATCCAACTATGGAGCTCTTTGTTGTCAAGAGTTGCTCACGAAGGATATGAATATAAGTGTTTCTTAGACCTAAGATCACCATGGTGACTTGCAAACAACTCACTACACTTAGGTATCAGATTATCTGAATTTCTAATTCAGTGATGGAAGGCTACTGGGTGTAGTCAAATACTTGTGAAGTCGGTGCATGAGTCAAGATGGGATTGATCCCTCCAACTGTTGAAGTAAGTGCATTACTATATTTTAATTTAGCAAAATCTCGATCGAGGTAGTCCATTCGATAGATACTGAATTTTGAAATACATTATAGATGACTTTTTAGAATTGATAGTTAAACTCTAGGTCATCTTTTGAGCATTGAGGTTAAGGAGATGAATTATATGGTAACCATATGCCACAGGTTCGTCGATGTTACGTTGTAACTATTCGATCTATCCGAATGTCGATACCATTTTTAGATGGTCACATCGATTGATACAGAAAATCAGTTCCTATGCTATCGGTGTAGGATTCGAATCTATGGGGTCACATATAATAAGAGTTTCTCCCTAATTTGATGGCTGATCAAAAGTCTTGATGACCTAGGACTCTATGGTCAAGAGTCCCACTGGACTGAAACTCTATGACCAAGAGTCCCACTAGGTCGAGACTCTGAGTTCTTATCCGAGACTCTCTGATCGAGAGTTCTGATGATCTGAGACTTTATGATCAAGAGTCTTACTGGACTGGGACTCTATGACTAAGAATTCTAGTAGATTGGGACTCTATCTTTATAAGTCTCACTAGACTAGAACTCTAAATCCTATATTTCTAGGACTCTTTGATCAAGAGTTCCACTAGTCTAGAACTTTATGATCATGAGTTTCATTTATTAGGGATACTGGATTCAAGAGTTCCACTAGTTTGGAACTCTTCAAGAGTTTTATATAGATGAAATTCTATTGTCCAGACACGCACCCAATTGAGACTCTATGTTTATTGGAGGATTATTAGCAATTTGATTGCTGATTAGCTCAATTTGATTGAGCGATGAGGATTCGATCAAGTCCGATTGAATTTGATTCAATTGAGTTTGACCCGATCAGATCATGAGATAACCTAATCACTATAGAAGATTCGATCCTAATTTGATTAGAACTTAGACCTAATTAATTTTTAATTTGATTAGAAATTTATTAGATTGGGTTAAGCCTAAATTAGTTTGGATTAACCTGATCTAATTGGGCTTAAATTAATTAGTTTGGTTGAAACCAATTAAGACCAATTCAAAATGAGTTTGAATTTTAAATCATGTTCTCCCTGCGCCACCCTGCATTGTCCATGCCTTCACTCATGCAAGTTTTGGTTTTTTATGAGTGTTTCTCTCACCTAGTAGCATTTGTTTGCCTCTCCTCTTCTTGCATTTGACCTGGTCCAAAGGGTTGGACTAATTCAAGCTAAGTTGAATTTTGAATTCAACTTAGTTGGTTTGAAATTGCAACCTCTTATCCTTATCTGATTCCCACACCCACCAAGTGATTTCATGCTAACATTTTCTGCATTTTTGAGAGGGGATGCATAGAAGGAGTGTCCTTCTGTGCATCAAACTCCCTGGGCTGGGTACTGAAAGTGGATAAGGTTTTCATTTGAATTTTGAATTCAAATGAAAACCACTTAACCTCTCCATGCGTTTTTGCCACTGCATCAAATGGGATTTTTTCCTGGGGTGTGTGAGAATGCATGAGCAATCTGAGTGCACAGAGGGGTTTCTTAGAGAGAGAAAATAAGAGTGGGGTGCATTCTTTTAGGCATGAGAAAAGTCCAGGGAGAGAAGCATTCCATCCTGTGTCAACTTTTCTCACACGCCTCTTTTGATTTTTTTTCTTTTGGTCGCTCATCTAAGAGTATCTGGGAGCGGGTGTACGGTAGAGGGAGAGTCCCTCTTCCCGTGAAAATTTGTTTCATGAGAAAAATCCAAAGAGAGAGGGTGTGAGAAGATTTTCGGGTGTCAAGTTCTTTTTAGATGTGTGAAATCTTAGAGTTAGGACTCTAGGTTTAGATGGAGAGATCGAGTGCTGTGAGTGCCCGATCACCATCAGATCTTCATCACTACCTTATCATCATCTAATATACATAATCTAATTTTTTGGAGCCATTCGAGAGATTAGAAAGAAGATGATTGATTAGATCGATCGAAGATCAGCCGTCAAAGGCCTAGGCGAGGAGCTAGCACTCTGGTGGAGTTGATCGGGATCAGGAGATCCGTGTGGACCAACCACGGAGACTGGATGAGTGTGCGGCTGCAGCGCGATACCAAAGCTTCTTTCGGTGGATTCAAATCATGGAGATTAGCTATTCGTGCACAAATATCGAGTTCCGAACTTAAATCGATCAGTAAATATATGATTTACTGATCGATCGTATTTAAATTTTTAATTATATATTAGCATATCTAGATCCTGAGTAGAATTTTATTGATTAGATCAATGCATATAGTAAATTAATTTTAGATTAATTTTAGCTACCACTATAATATAATTCAAAAATATTTTGAAAAACATACTAAAAATTCTGTGCGGTTTCAAACATGCATTATATGCCCTTCTAAGTTGTCAACTAATTTGTTCATACTAAGTTATAAATTAATTTATTACTCCTACGCTATGAATTCATTTTTTCTATTTGATGTGTGTTAAATACTAGGTTATCGATGACATGTAAACTTGAAATTCGATGTCTCTATAATAAATATAAATTAGTTTGGAATAAATATAAATTTTTTAGCGTAAACATAAATTCCTCTAGAAATTAACAAAAATGCTCTAGAATAAATACAAACTTTGAAGCAATAAAAAAAAAAACTCCAAAATAAACACAAACTTCAACCCCAACCCTTGTCACATTAAGCTTAACCTATGATAAATAATAAGAATTAAGGATAAACATTGACTTTTGATGGAACAAAACCAAACTAATCCAGAATTAACACAAACCTCTTTGGAATAAACATAAATGTGCCATGAATAAATAGAAACATGTGCAAAAGCTCACAACCTTGCTCACACCCCTATAAAAATAAATACTAATTCCTTTAAAGTAAAAATGAACACCTCTAGAATAAATACAAACTCTACAACAAAAAATAGAAATGCTCTGGAATAAACATAAACTCAACCCTCAACCGTAGGTCACTTTATGCCTTTCCCATGAAAAAAACAAGAATGGAGGATAAACAAACTTTGTATGGAATAAAGACCAACCTCTCTAGAATAAATATAAATGAGTTGTGAATAAATAGAAATAAATATCCTTACTAACTATCTTGCTCGCTTTCCAGCAAGAATAAATATAAACCCCTCTAGAATAAATACAAACCTCCTCAAAATAAATAGAAATGCTTTAAAATAAAAACAAACTCTATGGTGATAAATAGAAACACTTTGGAATATAAATATAAACTTTCAGCGATAAATAAAAATACTCTATAATTAATGCAAACTAATCCCTAATCCTTGATCACTTTAGGCCTTCCCCATGATAAACAACAAGAATAGAGGATAAACACAAACTTTAGATAAAATAAATACCAACCCCCTAGAGTAAATACAAACTCTTTAAAGTAAACACAAGCAGGCTATGGATAAATAGAAACAGACCTTCTTGCTCACTGCCTTGCTTGCTTTCCTTCCAAAAAAATATAAATCTCTCTAGAATAAATACAAACCTCACTAAAAAATAAACAAAAATACTCTAAAATAAATAAAATTTTATAGTAATAAATAGAATTGCTCTAGAATAAATGTAAACTCGACCCCCAATTCTTGGTCATTTTAGGCATCCCCCATGGTAAACAATAAAATTAGAGGATAAACATAAATTTCATATGAAATAAACATTGACTCTCCAGAATAAATACAAAATGTGCTATGAATAAAGAAAAGCAGACCACCTTGCTCATTGTCTTGCTTGCTTCCCTACAAAAAGAAACACAAAATCCCACTACAACAAAATGGGAAAGTAGTGGCAAAATTTTAATGGCGGTTTTTAATTCCGCCATCGGACTAAAATGGGTATGACATTAAGGGTAGAAGTTTAGGATGGATTTTACATCCGCCGTCCCTCTCTCGTGCGAGCACGCACCTAAAAAATCCTCCGATTCTCCCCCACCGCTTCTAGATCTCCTCTGACTCCTCTCCCCACTTCATGACTCCTCTCTCCTTAACCTCTCCTCATCTCCTCCGACCTCTTCCTCTCCTCTCCCCACTTCATGACTTCTTCACCTCTATAAATTCAAAGCCCACCTCTTCTTCCAAGTTGCAGTAAGTTTGGTAAGCATGGTAGGGGGAGAGAGGCAGCAAGTGAGAGAGAGAGGAGGAGAGGCCTCCTGGTAAGTGCATTCACCCTCTTTTGCCATTTTTTTTTGGTCTTTCTTGGAATTCTCTTTCTTCTCTCTTCTCTTATCTATGAGCTCGATGATGATGCTTTTGGAGAGCATTTTCTTTATTTTTCTTAATTTCTCCCTTGTTTTAGGGTTTACTTTTTGTTCTTTCTTAATTTCTCCCTTGTTTTAGGGTTTACTCTTTTGTTCTTTAGCTTAGATCGTTTGTATTTGGAATCCCTTTGATTAGAATTATGATACTGTTCCAAATAGATAACCTTATTCCCCATCCTTTGTTCAAGCATTTTAGTGTTTTTCTGGCGAACACAAAATTTTCAGCCTCCTAAATGGTGTCATAGGGAATGGCTAGGATATCATGAAACTGATTTCTCTGCAATAATGACAACAATGGTCAGCAAAGGCAAGCAGACTGATAAAAAATGTGAAATCCTGGATGCAAACACCACAACTTTGATTCTGATTGGGACTAGTCAGGTCCACTATAGCTAGTGGATGAATTTATTATTTTGGTCTCTTTGCTGCACTTTAATCAGTTCAAAGTGAAATGGCGTTAGGTAAGGAGCTTGTCAATTCTGTGATCCTAGTTTGCCCACCCCATTCAATTCACTCGAATCCATCTCTAATAGGGTTGTGGTAATTTTTTTTAATGCAAGAGTTTAATATTTTTAAGAATTTAGTTATGATTATAATCTAATTTTTTTGGGCATGAATCGTATCTCTCGATCACAATTTATCTCAATAGAAATATAAATTATTTAATACTTTAATTCTTAAAAATTGGTAACATGGTTTTTTACTTATTCTTTCTAATATAAACTATTAAATCGAGCACAAATTGTATCTTCCGATCACAATTCATCTCCATAAATATAGCTTATTTAAATATCAATCAATAAAAAGTATGTTAAAATCTCATGCATGGAGGATAGAATTTAGGATTGGATAGGAGAATAATTTATTCATTGTATAAAAAAAATTATAAAAAATAAAGAAAAAAAATTATAATTCGTACTAGAAGACTTCATCTACTTCTCAGAATTTGATCTTAGTTGCACATAGTTGATGATATGCTCCCCGGCATCTTCTAATCTTTCTAGAGTAAATAAATAAATAAAAAAAAAGAAAATAAAAAGAAAGAAGAAAGAGGAAGAGAGGAGAAGAGAAGGGAGAGAGAAAGAGATTTTAAGGAGGGCTTAGAAGGCCTTGCTGGCTCTCTTAGCTTTTGGAGTGAACATGACTTAAATAGAGAAGAAAATCATGAGTTTTTGGCTCCTTGTTAGAGTCTAATATGAGTTTGGCTCGAATTGTTTGAGCCTGTTGAATTCTGGCCATCCATTCTAGATCAAACGGCTCAAAATCAACTTAAAAACCTCTGCAAACCCTGCTGGATGTGTTCCTAGCTATCCGATCAAAGTCTGGATTGATTTCGCTCATTGGATCGTGCACTGATGAAGCCTGGAGTCCTTATCACACCTGGATTTGATGATAGCCATTGTATTCCAATCGACTGCGATGTTAGCCATCGGATCATGCTCAAATATTGACCGTTGGATCAAATCCCATGAACAACAGCCATCAATCTCATCTTGGTCCTAGGTAGACTGATTGCAAACCTAGTTCAGCATAGACCGCTGCATACGTCACCCAATTAGAGCGCACCTGGCCCTGACGAAATGTCAAAATTGCCCCTATGAGCCGTGATGAAAATGCGGTAGACCCTTAAAGGGTCTATGCTCACCACATGTTGCATGCTGACTAGCCACGCCTATTGATCTGGCCGATCTACGCCTATTCCATGGACCGACCGATCGGTCCACCATGCACCAGCCTTATTTTCTTTTTATTTTTTTTTATTTTAACTTCTAGGCTTCATAACTTTTTTATTTAGCTTCAATTTGAGTGAAATTTATTGCATTGAAACCCATAAATTAAGATCTTCGCATTATTGGATTTATTTCCTATAAAATACTAATAAAAGTATTAATTTTTTAAAATAAATATTAATTATTATATTATTTTAATACTTTTATTTAGTATTTTATAATAATTATCAGCAGAGTAGGCCCAGCGTATGGGTTGATAGTGCAGGCATGGCCTAATGCGGGCAAGCATGCATGGGCTCGTTTCACATAGTCCATGCCTCGTGCATGGACTGGTGGCCATTTTTTTCCTAGTTTCATATGGTCCATATGGACCAGAAGGCATTTTCTAAGGGTTTCTCATGACTCATAGTGTTATGGAGCACCGAGCTTGGTTCTCTAGATACTTGTGTGTGATTGAATGGTTGCTGGAGTTTGTAGTCTTGATTTGGTGGCTTGGGATGGTGTTTGATGCGATCAAAGGAGCATTTGAGATGGGTTTGTACATAGAGTCCATTTACGACTCCTGTAAGGCCTTTGATGCATATTCTATGATGGATTTTAGCCTATAAATAGGGGCAGACCCTCTAGATCTTGGTGTAGTGGCGAAGGGTAGCTGGTGATGTTCTTATCGTATAGAGAGGCTTCTTTAGAGATTTCAAAAGGCTTTTATGAGAATTTTGGAGCTTATTATTGAGAGATTCTTATATAAGAATTGAGTGGTAAATTTTGCTTATATTTATTTAATTTTGTTTCTCTCATAGTAAAGTTTGCACATCCCGTGGAGGTAGGCTTGAGGCCAATCCATGTATTTTTATTGCATTTGTTTGTTGTTCTTTCTTCTTTCTTTTCTTGTGTGGTATCAACATCCACTTTCGATTGTTATTATGATCTTGAATGGATGATTTATGTTTTGTAATTGAGGGATCTACCCTAACAAGTGGTATCAGAGCCTAGTTATCATGGATAGATGGTATTAGATGGTCTAGATAGAGATGGTATTGATCGAGATTAGAAGATGGAGAAGATAAGTACAATCAAGGTGGAGATCAATCGATTCAACGGGAAGAATAATTTCTCGTTATGGCAAGCAAGGATGAAGGATGTGCTCATCCAACATGAATTGATCAATACTTTCTTGAATGAGAAGAAGCTGGCCACCATAGAAGATAGGACCTAGAAATGGCTATAAATGCAGATGGTGAGTACCATCTATATGTACTTGGTGGATGAGGTGGTGATTCATGTACTTGGTAAGATTTTTTCAATAGTGCTGTGGTTGAAGCTCGAGAAATTATATATGACGAAGTTCATCACCAACACTTTCTTTATCTGGAGGCAGTTCTACTAACTATGGATGGACGAAGGATAAAGCATGCAGGAGCATCTCAACTACTTCCAAAAGATTCATACCAATCTTCTCAGTGTAGGTGAGAAGATTGAGGAAAAGATCAGGATGGTGGTCTTGCTAGCATCGTTTCTTTCTTCGTATGAGTCTTTGGTGACTACTTTTTTAGTAAAAAAGAGCACCATCAAGATGGATGAGGTCATTATAGTGATTCTCCAAAATGAGATTTTCAGGAGGAAGAATCCAGCTTTGAGCTTAGATGGTGGCAGCTCAACTTTGATAGTTTCTAGAGGAGCAGGTGGCAGTAGAAGGAGCGACAGAGGATCATGAGAAGGATGAACCAGATTTAAGATGAAAGATCTCAGCAAGATCAGGTATTATCGATGTGATGAATTAAGGTATCGCGTTAGAGATTGTCCTCAACTCAAAGATCGAGTGAGGGCTACTACAGCGACGGTCAGTAGTGAGTTAGAGGATGATATCTTATTGATATCTAATGAGGTATCTACTTCTTTCTAGTAGTAGATTTTAGATTCTATATACACCCATAATATTTATTGTAAAGAGAAGCTATTTGACTTCTTGGAGAGCAGTGAGGGCACTGTTCATCTATCGGATGGATCGAGCTATGCGATCAAAGACATCGGGATGGTCAATTGGAGGATACATGATGGTATAGTGAGGAGATTGGGGGAGATTCGTTATATACCCAATTTTAGATAGAATTTTATCTTACTGAGCAGACTATATTCAAATGGCTATAGGTGGATAGTTGGTGATAGAATCCTAAAGATCATGCATGACAAAAATAGGATTATTCTAGAGAAAAAGAAGAGGACAAGAGGATATTATTATTTGGTAGGAGCCTAGTACAAGGTGGAGCTTCGAGAGCTAGAGGAAGCCTAGTGTAAGGTGGAGCTCCAAAAGTAGGTGGATCAGGCATGAGACGAGAGACTCAGAAGGATGAGAGGCAACATCATAGAGTGAAGTTCCTATTGCCATAGGAGATTTTTTCGAGCAGGTCTTTGGTCAGAGTAGATATAGCCCATGATGGAAGTGGGATCTAGTTGCCTAGCTTGACTCCCATATTTGTTCATCTATGAGACAGCAGGCATGCCCCAGGCCATGAAGGTGAGACAAATCATAGGTTCTCAGAGATAGATGGAGGCTGAATATTAAGTCAAAGTAAAAATCATTAAAAAAAATACCTCAAGATTCGATCCATAATAAGCCTAGAACGAGATCCAGGATGATGAACAAAATCCAACGAGCCTAAGAACAGCCCAAATAGAATCCAGACAGAGGAGATACGCACAAAAGAGCAAGCCAGGAGCAGTTAGAGTGCCCACGGGCTGACAAAGGCTGGCAGCAGGCTTGCGGCCCAATTGGGCGGAGCCCAGGCCTAGTGCATGGGTCAATAGCATGGCATGGCCCAGTGCAAGCATGCCCAACACGAGCGAGTACCCGCGGGCTTGTTTCACATGGTCCATGCCTCGTGCGTGGATGGACGGCCATTTCCCCCTGGTTTTATGCAGTCCACATGGACCAGGAGGCATTTCCCAAGGGTTTCTCATGGCTCACGACATTATGGTGGACCAGACTTGGTTCTATGGATACCTGTGCACGATCGGACGGTTGCTGTAGTTTGCTATCTTGATCTGGCAACTTGGAATGGTGTTTGATGCGATCACAGGAGTGTTTGAGATGGATTCGAATATAGAGTCCATTTAGGACTCCTGTGAGGACCTTTGATGCATATTCTATGATGGATTTTAGCCTATAAATAGGGACAGACCTCCCTGGATCTTGGTGTAATGGCCAGAGGGTAGCTAGTGATGTCCTTATCATGCAGAGAGGCTTCTTGAAAGGTTTCAGAGAGCTTTTATAAGGATTTTGAGGTTTCTTATTAAGAGACTCTTGTATAAGATTTGAGTGATGAGTTTTTTTTGTATTTATTTAGTTTTGTTTCTCTCGTAATAAAGTTTGCATGCCTCATGGAGATAGGCTTAAGGCTAATCATATATTTTTATTATATTTGTTTGTTGTTCTTTCTTCTTTTTTTTCTGATGTGGTATTAACATCCGCTTCTGGTCGTTGTTATAATTTTGGATGGATAATCCGTATTCTGCAATTGAGGGATCTACCCCAACATTTTTGACCTCATTATTAAGAGATATATAAAATTTGATAAGATAGAGGCTAGATAGCTAATGGATAAATTAATCAATTTAAGTAATGATGGCATGATGGTGAATATTATGATCAATATTATGTACTTGACCATCAAATGGAATCTTTTGCTAAATACTTGCAAGAGTATGAGATAGTTGCCTAATACACCATTTTTGGATCTTCTGAACTAATGGTGTGGCTAAAAGGCATAATTGCACTCATAAAAATATGATTGGAAGTATGATAAATGGGTGTAATTTATCATAATATTTTTAGGGTGAGGTCCTAAAGACCGCCATCAATATCTTGAATCGATTTCTAAGTAAGGTAGTTCCTAAGATACCTTTTGAGTTGTTAGCAGGTAGGAAGCCCGGTACTAATCATTTTATGTTGAGGGTTGCCTACAAAGGATAAGATGTATAATCTAATAATAAAAGTTCTGATTGAAACTACTTGTTTTTATCTAATTGGCTATCTAGGTTATTTTAAAGGATACAGATTCTATTGCCCTGATAGAGATAAAAAAGATTGTTAAATCTATTCATGCCAGCTTCTCAGAGCCTAATATGGAAGATTACAGATACTATGATACTGGAGATATGACACTAAAGGAAAAATAAGTTATTATTCTTATTCCAGTTGTCCAAAAAAAGTCATATTTTATCCTTGAAGGATAGTGGAAGAGTAATATCAGATTTATGAACCGATTATGGAACCTTCATAATTAGCTAATAAAATACCAATAAAGAAATTACATACAAAAAAAGAGAACTTATCATTCCTAATGACTATTTGGTTTATTTGGTTAAGAATAATTATGGCATTAGTCATGTGGTTAATTCAGTCTCATATGATCAGAATATTGCATGTTCTTAGTTAGTTAAGTAGTTTGAAGCTATAATGCAATACAATCTATGATTAAAAATAAAGTATAGAATTTAGTGAAATTATCTAAAGGATTTGAATCTATAAGGTGTAAGTAGGCATTTAAAATTTGGAATGACTCTAAAGATAATATTAAGTTCTTTAACACCAAATTAGTTGCATAAGAATGCATTGAAAGAGCTATAAATTATAATGAGACTTTTTTCAGTTTCTTGTAAGGATTCTTTAAGCGTAATAATGGCACTGGTAATCCATTTTGATCTAGTTTTTTATTAGAAAAATGTTATATGAATCAACCAAAAGATGGTATACAAATCTAAGAGATATATCTATGATCTTCAATAGCCATCAAGAAAATAATATCTTAAGTTTGATGACATAATAAATCCTTAGAGATTAGTAGATAATAAAGTGGATCAATATATGTATCTTGAGGTCAGTGAAAGTAAATATTTCTACTTTGTCTTATATATGGATGCTGTTTTATTTGTGAGTAGTGACTCTATTATTGCATGAGACTAAATTAAGCTATCTAAGATCTTTCATATGAAGGATCCTAGATGAGCTTTAGTTATACTTGGTTCTAAGATTCACAGAAATAGTCTGTGATATATTAGAGCTATCTTAGAAAGCTCACATTGATAGTGTACTGAATGATTTTGGTATGCATAATTGCAAACTTGGAAATGTACATGTCGTCAAGAAAGACAAATTCAGGAGAAATCGTTGTATTAAGAATAATACAGAAAAGAATCTATAAAGAATATGCTTTATTCAACTATTGTGTATAGTTTGATATATGTACAAATTTGCATCATATCGGATATAGCATATATCATAAATATACTTGGTAGATATATGACAAATCCAAATATGGAGCATGTGGAACATAGCTAAAAGGTTATGAGGTATTTATAGAAAACCATAACAAAATGTATATTGATTTTTAAAAGTTTGATCATTTTGAGGTAATTGGATATTATGATTTTGATTTGCTGGTTGTATGAATTATATGAAATCTGATTTTATTTTATTATAATGATGACTAGATGAGCTATTTCTTAAATGGTTCAAAGTAGAATCTTGCGGCATTTTGTGCTATGCTGGTAGAGCGTGTGGCATATTAGGAGTTGTAACTTATACTATTTAGTTGAGAAATTTTATTCTAGAACTTATTTTTGTTGATTCTATCTTGAAACCACTTTAGGTTTATTGTGATAACAATGTAGCTATATTCTTTTCAAAGAATAATAAAAATTTTCATTGTCTCTACCTATATAGAGATAAAATATTTGACAGTCAAAGATTTGATTTAAAAAAAGATATTATAATTAAATACATAGAGATTGATATAATATTGACAGACCCATTGACCAAAGGACTTAGATTCACTAAATTTTTTAAATATATGAAAAATATGAGTTTATTGTAATCTTTTGATATACTTGATCAGTAGAAGCATTATTTTTATGGAACATCATATGGATGTCATAAAATTTTTGATTTTATTATTTTTATAATAAAATATTATATTTATATTTATGTACATATGATTGATTGTAAATGCTGTTTAAATAAAAGTCTTAAGCATAAAGGCATTGCTTAAGCATAAATATTTTATTTGAATCGAAATCTTAAGCATAAAGGTACTGCATGAGCATGAAGATATTGCTTATATTGTACTTGATATCGTTGATATCATGATCCATCTTGAGATATAAAGGACTTATCTAGAGATATATGATGAAATTATAATATCAGCCTAAAATTGTTCTAGCTTTCATTGGAAAGCATAAAGGGGTCTCATTTGAAATCATAAAGTAGATTGATGATGAACTTTGTACGTTTTGATCATATGACTATAAATTTCATACTACATGCATTATATCACTGGAATCCATGTCGATAAAATTACTAACATATGTGATTATAGAGGGATCTTATATAAATAAATGATATGAAGACCATGATAATTCAATGTTAGTGGTTTTAGCGGACTGAATTTTTGACTAAACATGCTATTCATTCAAGATATTTATATATGTTTCCACATGAGAAGTACTTAGCCTGAGAGTTATTTTCAAACTATATATATACTAAATATATTTTCTTAAATTAAAAAAAAAGGGTCTTAATAAATATCGTTCAAGGGGGAGAATGTTGAAAATTTTCATAAGATGGGCTTTCATTGATTAAAAACTAATTTTTTATTTCTAATTTATTACAAAAAAATATGGATTAAATTATTATTTGAATGAATGGTTAAAGAGTTCATGATTTACCTATGATTATATTATTAGGTTCTATTATATAGCAGATATCGGTGTAGGCCTGAGTCAACTAATGAGCTCTATAATAGGCGGACCTATTATCATTTATTAACCGAGCTAGGTCTTCACTCCATTCTTATATATATCTGTCTGTAGAGAAACTCGAGGGCATTAAGATCTGTTTCATGGGATGGAACTTGTCTTATTGAAGAGACGGACAAAAGGAGAAGAAGGAGAAGAAGATCTGTTCTATCTTATTTTCTTGTTCCATAGGACACTGCAATAGTGATCACTAATAGCTGCTCAGCAATTTCAAGGTATAATTGATTGATTGATTATTTATTATTATTATTATTATTATTAATCTTTAGAGATTTATTCTCAAATATTTATTTTTGTGTTCTAATCTTCTGCATGGAGATTCATGGAAAAATTTCCATCACAGGCCACACGTATTTCTCTTTGATTGTCTTCAATATCTTCCTACCTACATTTCCCTTAGCTTGTCTTCTGAGTCTATCCTAGATTCCAAGCCTATCGCTCACAGAAAATTCTGAGCATTAAAAAAAGATCATGTGAAAGTAAGCACGGATGGGTGTAATTTGCGGGAAGGTAGTTGGAGAAGAAACCAACATGTCAGAAGGTCCGGATGCTTGGACGACAATTCACGTAAAACATCCAAATAGCATAATCAAACGCCATCTTTTGCATTTCATGTCTGTTAGGTTTGTTGTGCTTACTTATAAGTGGTATTTGCATTCTTCCAAATTAGTTTAGGGATAGAAATGGAAAATAAAACTTCTGGTCATGGCCTTCTCTGAAAAATAAAATGAAAAACTTCAAGTTTTTTTCTACCAAGTTAATGGGCTACTGGTTTATTGTCTTTTCTGGGATTGTGAAAAAGATCATTGATGATTCCCCGTCACATTGAAAATTTGCAAGTCATTTCCTATATGCAGTGTTAAATGGTCCCATCATCAAAGTATCTTTTTGACTTCTTTTCTATCCTTTTTGGATTCAGCACTCATTTTTTAATGATGCTAACATATTTAATATAAAATATTTTTTCTATAGCTATAACTTGATACATGAATTTGTGACTAAGCTCACCTTCACTGACATTTGGGGTGTGGGTGGATCTTGCATGTACTTAAACTATTATAAAACTGGAAATGCTATTATTTGCATGCAATCAGAAGTGGATTGATTAGTATTCTTCTACTCTAGCATGTATGCATCCTCGGCTATAATTTATTGTGCACCCATCGTTTCTCATAAAATTGCATTGTTAAAAATTTCGGTGGCCTTGCTCGTGGTCATTGTAGTTGTTTCATCTATATTCCGTTCTCCTAGCTGCAGTTTTTGTTTCGTATCAGATTGTATAGCAGCTATAGCTAGCTTTTAGCCTTGAGATTAATGCTGATATTTGCAATTTCCATTTCCCTATTTTGAGTTTGGCAGGCGAAGTGCCGGCCACTGCCCAAATTTAGAGAGTGAGATTGGGACATTAATACTGCCTCAGCTGAATGTTTCACTATCATATTCAACAAAGCTCGGGATGAAAGGAAGATAGGTGGTAACCCAGAGATTGCAGAGTCCCCACAAAGAAGTAATATGGGTGGTTTAAAACCAGAATTCTCCTACCAATATCCAAGAAAGAGTGCATGATCCTATATGGTCTCGATGTTTAATGATAACTCCTTAAAGTCCGGTTAATTGATTGAGTCATGTAATCCTACAGATAATCTTTATCCACGCACTTTTCAACTTATGTTAGCTAGGGATCAGCATATTATTTTGCTGCTTTTTAATTTGCGAAATATTTCGCAATGATTTTATTTATTCCACGAAGTATTATATGGTGCGGAAGAAGTGGTTTTGCTGTGGTTGAGTGCTGCTGCTGAGGGCTCGAGGGATTTGGTGCTTGTCATTTAGGGTTGCTAGGACATA
Source organism: Cocos nucifera (assembly GCA_006176705.1). Taxonomy (NCBI): domain Eukaryota; kingdom Viridiplantae; phylum Streptophyta; class Magnoliopsida; order Arecales; family Arecaceae; genus Cocos; species Cocos nucifera. Next base: position 496,977 of record QRFJ01000234.1, on the reverse strand, counting down.
GAAGGCCTTTCGTGGAAAGTTGCTCCCCTTGATGCTGCTACCTATTTTCCGCGGTCCTTATGTATCCATGTTATATAAAAGGAAGAGGAGATGATGGACAGAGAACATTTTTTCTATTTTTAGATTTTTGCTGTGTTTGCATACCGGTGAGGAAAGATTGCAAATTTTATTATTACCTTCTTCTTTTATGTTTTTGTGGTGTTAGAGTGGATAGAGCATGAGAGACTTTTGATGTAAAGTTTCCCCTGTTGTTTTCATCATTGTTATCGTCGTTCGGTATGGTATTTCACCAATAAGCATAATTGTCATCGCCAAGGCGAGGAGGCTCTATCGTACTACCGTATCTTCATAATGTGAATGGAACTTTGCGAAATTACTTTCTCATTTCATTCGGTACATATGAAAAGCTTTTCTGCTGCCCAATTCACTCCTATCAGGGATACCTCTAGCTTCAAAAATCTTTCGATGGTGGTAATACAAATGAAAAAGTTTACGGATTTCAACCTCTCATAAAACTCAGAAAGTTTGCTTTGATACGAAAGAGCCCTTCATGATCTTGTGAGACTCTTCAATTGGCATGCTCCGAATTTAAATTTAAATTAAAATAAAATTTAAGAACCTACACATATATATATATATATATAGAGAGAGAGAGAGAGAGAACTATTTTATAGATATATAAGGCATTCAATCTCTCTAAAACTTTAATCTAATATATAAGATAATAATTTCATCATAGGCAATGGTATAAACTGAACAATTAGCTACTGCACTATATTAATAAACATTAAATTTTATAATATTTATTTCTATCACATCTTAATCTAGAACATAATACGGTCATGTTACCGAGAGGTACCATCCTCGATAACACTGAAGCTTATCCATCATAATCAGTTAAATTTCATCATAATTAAAATATAAATAAAGATTTAATTCTATTATTCATCAAATAATCAAATCAAAATTGGTTCAGAGCATCTAAATCTATAATCAAAATCAAAATCCACATCTCAAAATCATAAATAAAGAACTACAAGTTCATGATTAAACTAAGTTCAGTTATAAAATTTTCAAGCCTGCGATGTAGATCTTCAAGCCTGGATTCTTCATTGGTTTTAATTTTATTCCTCTATAAAAAAAAAAAATAAAAAGAATATGAGCTACACTAGCTCAGTAAGTAAAATTTATGCTTCCTTACCGAATCAAGCATAAGTTTTTCATGATAATATAATATTTTAAAAAAATAATAGATATAATAAAATAAAGCATTTCATAGAGCATATAATAAAATATGTCATAAATCAATCATGCATGCTTAAATCATGAAATTTTGTAAATATGATTCATAAACCATTCTTATCAGGTATTTGTATCAATTTTCAAAACATTACTCACAGATATTTGTGCTATGGTCACTTTATGCTATTGACAGGCCAGTATTCTTAATCAACAAATTCTTATTTGGTATGCCAATTTTATACTCGTTGGCAAGACCTGTGTTCTTATGGATACTAGCTCCGGATGTCGACCTTCACATAGAAATTCATTCATAGCTACCCAAGGGCCTTTAAAATCTTTATTTTTTTTTTAAAAAAAATATATTTAGATGAAAAAATATTAAAATTCATGCTTCATAAGACATATCATTTTCATAAAATATATCCATAAAAATAATGATCATAATAAAACATGATTTTTACATCTCATATGCAGATCCATATTTTATGAAAAATATGAATTGATAATAATAGTTTATTTATATAAAAAAAATGATAATTTAAAAATAAGTAAGGAACGTATGATTCTACTTACCTTAATTATCCTAAATCTTTAGACTTTTTTGAAAGAATTAGATAATCCTATTTTAAATATTAATTAATAATTAATTTTAATTCATTAAATTTAATAAAATTAAATAGCAATAAAAGAGCTGATTGATCAGGTGATCAATCTGATAAGCCATTCGAGCACCAAATCGATTTAAGGTCATCTTGCTGGAGTCAATATGGATCCCTAAAAGAAAAAAACATGACTTGGTATTGAAGTCTCTAGAGAGAGAAAGTAGAGAGAGAAAGATGAGAGAGAATATAATCATGATTAGGATCATTAGAGATCACGTCAGGATGACTCAATATGGATTAACCATGATTAGATACTATAAATTTATGACAAAAGCTAGACTGGGATTCAACCTCCTGCATGGATTTCAGAGCAGTCCTCGATCATCTTGATTTTATCTTAGGTTCATTATGGGATCCATGGTGTAGTTAGAAAGAGAGTAGGGCCCTAGAGAGAAGGAGAGAGGAGAGAGATTTTTTTTCTCTCTCTCTCTCTCTCTCTCTCCTTTTCTTTTCTTTTCTTTTTCTTTTTTCTTTCTTTTTTCTTCTTTCTTTCTTTCTTTTCTTCTTTTCTCTCTCTTGATCGAACAAGGGAGGGAGGGGCTGGTGGCTCGTGCTCCGACAAGTTGCGGCAGCATGCCTAGAGGTCTAGTAGTGAGCGGCTGGCGGTGGCGGAGCAAGGGATGGCTGGCGACATCACCGATCGATGAGAAATCAAAGTAAAAAGAAAGAAAATAGGAGATTCATTTAGATGAATTTTTTGATGAATTCGGCGACTGTCGGCAGCACCCAAAGCTATGGAAAGAAAAAAAAGGAGAGAAAGAGGGGTAGGGGTTTACCTCAAGCTCCGGTGGCATCTCTGGTCTTGATTTTCGACGAGCACAATGTAAGGGATTTGGTGGAAATTGGGAGAAAGAGAGACGAAGAAGGGGGGAGGAGGGCCGGCTTGTGGCTTTGGATTTGACTTCTTCTTCGATGAAGTCGGATGGAAGAAGACTCCTAATGAGAGTCTTCTTCAGTTTTATTTTTTTTATTTTTTTTCATGTTATTACATTCTACCCCTCTTACAAAAAGTTTCATCATCGAAAGTTGACATATCTTTATTTTTAAATAAGTGATGATTCTTTATCTTCATATTATCTTTTCTATTCCTTAAATCGGTTTTTATCAATCCTAGCTTCCTCATTAAAAAAAATGATACAGTGTTTAAATAAAATATTAGTAAAAAATGACTTTCATAATAATAGAGATATTATATAGTAGTTTATTCAATTCTATAGATATACGGTTATACTTGGAAGTTATAAACGAATGAGCACATCAATATCTATGGGTTAACTAGAATAATACCTATAACTATTTGATCATTTGCATTGGCATCTTGCTGGGTCAAAGCAAATGCTCGTGCATTCCCTTATGGTTTCTGATCTGCTGGTTTAGAAATCTTTGAATTATCCTTTTTCTTAATAGGACAATCTCATGCCATATGTCCTATTCTTCTACATGAAAAGCATGCTCCCAACTTTTTGAGATAATATCTATGATGATCTTTGCCATAATATTTATAGGTCAAGGCTTCTTTACTGTTATCTAAGTTATTAGTAAAATTTTTTTATTCATCATGTAGATTTTCTACTAGCCTCGGTCTTTTTTTATTACTCCTCTTTTATTCTGATATTTTCATCTTAGATTCTACTTTCAAAGCTTGTTCTAATACATCTTTATAATCATTAAAAAGATGAGAAGACAGTTGAGGTCAAATTCCATACCTTAGACTTTGCTTAAATCTGTTAGCTTTACTCCTTTCGAACTCCATGAGCTGAGCTAAGGGCAGAAGCAGCCTAACTTATTAAATTTATTTACATACTCTAATACTGTCATGTCATCTTTTTGCATCAAAGCCAAGAACTCATTCTCTTTTACTAATTTTATTGAATTGAGAAAGTATTGATCATAAAATATTTTCTTGAATTCCTTCCATGTTAGCTGGTTATTAGTATTCTCATATGTAGTTTTTATTGTGGTCCACCAAAACTCAACATTTTCTTTTAGCATGGCAATGGCTAGCCTAACCTTCACCTCCTTGAGATACTGTAGTGCACCAAACATCGTTTCTATTTTTTGAATCCAGGTCTCTGTAACTAGAGGATTAGGTTCATCCTCAAACAGTGGTGGGTTGAGTCTTCTAAACCTATCATAATATGACTCTAAAGATGGCATAGGTTGAGGAGTAGATTGTGTCTGTTGTTGTTGTTGAATAAGCTGAGCCACCACTTCACAAACTTCAGTAATGTCTGCTTGAGTGGCTGGTACATTAGGAGCCTACTCAACCATCTGGTTGGCATCTCTTGATATAGTCCTTCTTGCTCCTCTCCTCCTAGTGGCAATGTTTGCCAAGACTTTATTCTTACCATCGCTCATTGTCACCTATCAAAAATACTAGCATAAATCATTTTTCTTAAATGAGAAATGAGAACTTTAAGAAAACTCATCTATTCTTATTCAATCTAATATGACCTAGCTAAACGAGATCTATTTACTCATTACTAGATTTTTAAGATCTACCCATGATCAAACCTATTGTTCTGATACCATAAAATGTCACGCTCTAATTTGGGACATAATATGGCCATGTTATCAAGAGGTACCATCCTTGATAACACGAAGTCTATTGATCATAATTAGTTAAATTCTATAATAACTAAAACATAAATAAAGATTTAATTCTATTATTCATCAAATAATTAAATTAAAATTGATTCAGAGCATCTAAATTCATAATCAAAATCAAAATCCATGTCTTAAAATTATAAATAAATAATTACAAGTTCATAATCAAACTAAGTTTAGTTACAAAATTTTCAAGCCTGCGATGTAGAACTCCAAGCTTGGATTCTTTGTCGGTCCTAACCTTATTCCTTCATAAAAGAAAAAAATAAAAAAATATAAGTTACACTAGCTTAGTAAGTAAAATCTATACTTTCTTATTAGATCAAGCATAAATTTTTTCATGATAACGTAATATTTTTTTAAAAAATAATAGATATCATAAAATAAAGCATTTCATAGAGCATATAATAAAATAGGTCATAAATCAATCATGCATGCTAAAATCATAAAATTTCATAAACATAATTCATAAATCATTCTTATTAGGTATTCGTGTCAATTTTCAAAATATTGCTCATAGATATTTATGCTATGATCATTTTATATCCATGATAGGACTAGTGTTCTTAATCAATAAATTCTTATTTCGTATGCCAACTTTATACCCGCTGGTAGGGCCTGTATTCTTATCGATGCTAGCTCTGGGTGTCAACCTTCCCACATGAATTCATTCATAGCTACTTGTGAGCCTTTGAATTTTTTTTTCTTAAAACATACATATATTTAGATGGAAAACATTAAAATTCATCCTTCATAAAACATATCAATTTTATAAAATATATTTATAAAAATAATGATCATAATAAAATATGATTTTCATACCTCATATGCTGATCCATATTTTATAAAAAATATGAATTTATAATAATAGTTTATTTACATAAAAAGATATGGTAATTTAAAAATAAGTAAGGAACGTATGATTCTACTTACCTTGATCATCTTAAATCTTCAAACTTCTTTGAATGAATCAGATAATCCTATTTTAAATATTAATTAATAATTAATTTAAATTTATTAAATTTAATAAAATTAAATAATAATAAAAGAGTTGATTGATCAGATGATCTATCTGATAGGCCATTCGGGCACCAAATCGATTCAAGATTATCTTGCTGGAGTCAATATGGATCCTTAAAAGAGAAATGCATGACTTGATACTAAAGTCTCTAGAAAAAAAAGTAGAGAGAGAAAGTGAGGAGAGAATATAATTATGATTAGGATCATCAGGGATCACATCAGGATGACTCAATATAGGTTAATTATGATCAGATACAATAAATTTTTGACAAAAGCTAGACTGAAATTCAACCTACTGCATGGATTTCAGAGTAGTCCTCGATCATCTTGATTTTATCTTAGGTTCATTATGGGATCCATGGTGTAGTTAGAGAGAGAGTAGAGCCCTAGAGAGAAGAAGAGAGTGGAGAGAGAAAATTCTTTTTCTCTCTCTTTCTTTTTCTTTTCTTTTCTTTTTCTTTTCCCTTTCTTTTTTCTTCTTCTTTCTTTCTTTTCTTTTCTTTTCTTCTTTTTTCTCTCTCGACCAAACGGGGAGGGAGGGGCTGGTGGCTCATGCTCTGGCGAGCTATGATGGCATGGTCGAAGGTCCGATAGTGAGTGGTCGACGGTGGCGGAGTAAGGGATGGCCGGTGACATCATCGATTGGTGAGAAATCAAAGCAAAAAGTAGAAAACAGGGGATTCATTTAGATGGATTTTTCGATGGATTCAATGGCTGCCAGCGACACTCGAGGCCGTAGAAAGAAAGGGAAGAAGGAGAGGAAGAGGGGTAGGGGTTTACCTCAATCTCTGGTGGCATCTCCGATCTTGATTTCTAGCAGGCACAATGTAAGGGATTTGGTGGAAATTGGGAGAAAGAGAGAGGAAGAAGGGGGGAGGAGGGCCAGCTTGTGGCTTTGGAGAGGAAAAGGGTTTGTTCCTTTAAATAGGATGGAGGGGTGGCCGAATCATCCTCGGATTCGACTTCCTCTCCAATGAAGTCGGGTGGAAGAAGACTCCCAACGGGAGTCTTCTTCATTTTTGTTTTTTTTTTCATGTTATTATAATTTTAGTTTACACTATATCATTAAATAGTTTCTTTCCTTGAGAACTATCTATTTTTTTTAGACCAGCCTCCCTTCTATACACACTTTCAAAATCCAAGTCAGACCTCAAAATTTGATCCCGAAGCTCTAAAAACAACATGTGAAGGTCTATGAGCTTCACGGCTTAGGAAGTAATAGATACATTTATAAAAGAAATTTAGATTATGATGATAATTAAACAATTTCAATGCATAATATAAAATGCAAGATCAATGTGATCATTATCAAAATTACATAATTTTATATATTCAAGATGCAACCTTATGCCATTTTTCTATTATAGAAAATCAATAGATAATAAAAGAGTCAAGTATATATTTAATTTTATAATACTATATTTAAGCATGGATACCTATTTCTTTTAGCTCAACAGCTTCTACTGTACAGCACAATTATCCCATGTGATCAGGGATCTCAAGTCCACGATTATCCTCCATAGTGGGGACCTTAAATCTATGATTATCTTTCCATGGCAGGGACCTCAAGTTCATGATTACCTCCCATGATGGGATCTCAAGTCCGGACATCAACATAGTAGAGCTGAGAGTTAAGTGATACATATAACAATAATGATATGACTCATGCATCTTTTTATCTTTTTCAATATAATTTAATATAACTTTGATGCAGCTTGATACAATCAGATGTATAATTTTGATGCATTTATGATATCCGCACTTCAATAGGCAATAATCATAATTAATTAGCCTGATCTGATCATAACATGTAATATCATTTAATTCAACTAATAGGTCTCAATGCACAAATTAATTATTCATATTATATAAATACCATGCATAATTCGATTGAGAAGTTATTAAAACTATTTACATCAAGTCAAATAGATAACATAATAAATTCATAAATAATCAGATCTCAAATATACTTACAATAATTTGTACTATTTAATTGAACAAGACGATTCTTATTTGATTCCGATTGATCATGATATGATGTTAGTGATTAACTTGTATCATATCAAAAGATGATATAAAATCTATTTAATTCGGATTAATTATAAATGCAAATGTTACTTACCTCCAAGCGTTGACAGCTGAATAATTGACTTTTCAATTAAGTTTTCTGAGATCTGATAATTCATAATCATAACTAAATTATCAAGCCAGATTGATATTCTAAACTAATTCTTAGTAACAATCTTGATCTTTCTAAACCTTCAAATTTTTAGAATTTCATAATTTAGAAAAGAATAAAGAAAAAGAAGAGAGGACACAATACCCTCTTCTTCATCTTCCCCCCAACAATCCTAAATTATTAATTACTTTCCCTAGGTAGCCTTATCCAAATATTTCCAGATTTTATCTTCAGGTCAACTCATTAACTAACTCATTCTAATTAACATTTTAGTTTGATTAACTTACCTAATAAAGAATAAAATTCATAGATTTAACTTAGGTAGAATCAATCTACTGCCAATACTAAACATGCATCTTCTCAAATTTCTTTACTACACTATTTAAAATTTCTATTTTCTTTATCCATTACTGATCATTCCATCATCTATTGATTAATTTATAATAAGAGTCAATTACATACAAGAATTTTCTCAAATAATATTTTAATTTTAATTTAATTTAATTATATGCTAAAAATTATAGTATCCATTTATTAATTTTTAACTAAAATCAATTAAAAGATATAAAAAAATGCTTAACTTTACCTCTTTTAATGGAAGCTTTCCTTATGGCAGCAGCACAACCAACAAAGGAGAACAGAGAAAAAGAAGAAAAAAGGAAAATGAAGGAGAAAATAAGAAAGAGGAAGGGAGAGGGAGAGATTTTAGGCTTTCTTCATCTCTTTCTTTTCTTTTCCTCTTGATTTTCACTCCCACTCACACCCATGGCTCATCCACTCACACCTAGGGCTGGAAGTGGGCTCGGACCGGCCTGAGGCCCATCGAGTTGGGCCGACTTTGGATCAGTCTTTGGGCTCGATCCAAAGTCATTCAGGTTGGGTTTGGGCCTAGAAATAGAGCCCATTTTTCTTTCGGGCCGGGCTTGGGCAGACCTTTGGCCCGATCCGAGCTCGAGACCAAAGTTAAACCTAAAACTTTCAGCCCAAGCCTGAGCCCGAAGTTCAGCTCGAATTTAGTCCAGCCCTTTATCCTTTAATTTAAGACTTAAAACTCTTAAGTTAAAGCCTTAAATTGATTTAGCCAACAAATGCAATGCTTCAAGCTTGCATAGAGCCAACAAATGTGGAGTGGGATATTGAGAATTGAGTGGTTTGGGTACTACATATTATGATAGCAAATAATGAATAAAGATTTTTTTTCTTTTTTGATAAGTGAAAGAAATTGGACCAGCCCAATATTTGGCCCAAATAATAAATTCGGATCGATCCGATTGGGTTCGTGCTGGGTCGGGCTTGGGCTCGGGTCGGGCTCGAGCAGGGGTGAGGCCTGACCCAGCCCAGCTCATTTCCAGCCCTACTCACACCCATGGACTTACCCTCATGCACACACATGAAGAGAGGGAGGAAGAGACCAAAGTTTCTTCTTGCTTCTCACCCACACAACACACACACACTCACAGGGATGGGAAGAGGGGTAAGAGGCAGAAGCCTCGCTCCCTTTTTCTTTCTCTATTTTCTACTCACACAACACAAACACACACATAGACACAAATTTAACTATCACGCCCTGAACCCAAATTTATAAAATAAAATTCGAAAACACGAACAACCTCTGTATATCTTCATAGAACTATCTCAATAGACATGTAAGGCATTCAACCTATCCAAAACTTCAATCTAATATATAAGATAACAATCTCATCATAGGCAGTGGTATAGATTAAACAACTAGCTACTTTACAATATTACTAAACATTAAACTCTATACTATTTATTTTAGTTTATACTATATCATTAAATAGTTTTTTTTCTCGAGAACTATCCATCTTTTTCAGACCGGCCTCCCTTCTATACACACTCCCAAAATCCAAATTTGATCCCAAAATTTAATTTCGAAGCTCTGAAAGCAACATGGGAAGGTTTATGAGCTTCATGGCTTAGTAAATAATAGATATATTTATAAAATAAATCTAAATTATGATGATAAGTAATTTAAATGCATGATATAAAATACGAGATCAATCTGATCAATATCAAAATAATATAATTTCAAATATTCAAGATGCAACCTTATGTCCACTCTTCTGTCATAAAAAATCAATAGACAATAAAAGAGTCAAGTATATACTTAATTTTATAATACTATATTTAAGCATGGATACCCACTTCTTCTAACTCTACAGTCTCTATTGTGGCACCATGATTACCCCCATGGCAGAGAATCTTAAGTCCATGCTTGACCCCATGGTGGGGATCTCAGGTCCACGCTTGCCCCCGTGGTGGAGATCTCAATCCATGTTTGCTGTATGATGGAGATCTCAATCCACGTTTGCTTCCATCATAGAAATCTCAAGTTCGAACAACAATACAATAGCGCAGAGAGTCAAGTGATACATATAATGATAATGATGATAATAATACAAAAGGATTGAGAGTCAAGTGATACATATAATGATAATGATATAACTCATACATTTTTTTATCTTTTCAATACAACTTAATATAACTTTGATACAAATTGATACAATCAGATACAATTCTAATACATTTATGATACATACATTTCAAAAGACAATAATCATAATTAATCAGCTTGATTCGACCATAACATGTAATATCATTCAATTCAACTTATAGATCTCAATGCACCAATTAATTATTCATGTTATAAAAATACCATGCATAATTAGATCAAAAAGTAACTAGAATTATTTGCATCAAATCAAATAGATAACACATAAAAATTTTGCACATAATAGGATTCCAAATGTATCTACAATAATTTGTACTATTTAATTGGACAAGATGATTCTCATTTGATCCCGATTGATCATAATAAGATATCAATGATTAACTGGTATCATACGAAAAGATGATATAAAATTTATTTAATTTAGATTAATTATAAATGCAAAAGTTACTTACCTCTAAGTATCGATAGCCAAAAAATTGACCTTTTAATTAAGTTTTCTGAGACATGATAATTCACAATCATAACTAAATTATCAAGCCATATTGATATTCTGAACTAATTCCTAGTGATATTCTTGACCTTTCTAAACCTTCAAATTTTCATAATTTCATAATTTAGGAAAGAATAAAGAAAAAGAAGAGAGCACACAACACCCTATTTATCATCTTTCTCCCATCAATCCCAAATCATTAATTATTTTTCTTAGGTAGCCTTATCTAAATATTCTCAGATTTTATCTTCAGGTCTATTGAGGGTAGTCAGTCTACTGCCCGACTCACCAACTTATAGCTGACCAACCATCAGACACCGATAGACGTTCGTCGACTGATGATCAATGGTGAGTGGTTGACAAATTACTCGACAAACCACCAATCGATTAACTTGATGATCGACGTTCGATTGACCCGACCAATTATTGGTTGATTGGTTGAAGGATCAATACTCGCCAATCCATCAATTGTCCGACTGATACATCATTGACAGGAGCATCGATACATAGCCATCAGATGGATGATTAGCCAGACAAAAGATGATCGAGTTGTTTCTTCTGACTGACTAACCATTGATCGAAAATCACTAAGATGATAGTTAGCTTCAAGTCCTCCACATGGCAGAACAGTCGATCGACTCCAAGCCTTTTGACTGTCCAATGATCAGTCGGTGCCAAAACAGCTGATTAACTGACGGACACTCTCCAAACAACTCATCTGGCTCACGATTGACCCTACAAAAGCACCTCTGAGAAGAGTGGGCAACGATGATTAGTGGATGATGTTAACTACCTACCCACGATCACACTACACTAGAAAATGAGTTACGCACATGTTAAACTGTTATCACCCCAACACCTATAAAAGAGAGATAAATTGCTTAATCTGGTAAGACACATAAAAGATACTCTTAGGGCAAACTCCGCTACTTTGCTCTCAATTTTCTGTTCGACCAGTTTGCCCTACTAATTTAAGCATTGGAGGATCCCCGTTGGAGTTGGGGACTTGCTCTTGCAGGTTTTCCGACATTCAACTACAAGCGTGGATGGATTGGCCGCAATAGATTTGGCACACTAGGTAGGGAAAAGAAGTGCAGTGAATTGATAATCACTCGCATAAATGGCAAAAATGTGTGCTTGCAACTCGATCATCTCCACCGACTAGTCATCCTGGTGAGAGACACTTCCCCCTCCACTGCCAATAATAGTGGAACCTAGCTCCTAGTATCTGGTGGTCACGTCGGATGCACAGGCCCAACAATTGGCTGTGTTAATGCAGCAAGTCCGAATATTGACGGAGGCTATGCATAGCCTCTAGCAACAACCGCATGTGATGGTGGAGGATCCAGTGATGTAGACTGTACCATCTAGATACAACCATGGCATGTCGAGGCATTTGATCTCCTCTTCGCTGGAGAGATCATCTCGACGCTCGCATCGGGTGGAAGCCCCATCTCCTCGTCGCTCTCGAGGAATCACTCATCAATCATGATGGTCAGTTTTTCCATTCTCTCATCGAAGTCAACACAAAAGAAAATGACCATGAGACTCGACAATTTTCTCCTCCTCCAATTCCTTAGGAGGATCGATGATGGGGACGTCTCACCAGCGATGGTTCAATGACTACGAATGAAAGCTCAAAAAAATTGACCGTTGATTGGCCCAAATTCAGGAGGACGGGATAGGTGGATCCTCCAATGGTCTCTGCATCCATGCAGCTCCTCCTTTCTCCATGCACATCTTGGACAAGTCGATCCCATCTTGATTTAAGATACCTTAGATGGAGCTGTATGATAGCTCCATCGATCCAATCAATCATCTCAACAGCTATAAGGTTCTCATGATGATTCAGGAGGCGAGTGATGCCCTCATGTGCATTGGCTTTCCGACCATCCTTCAGAAAGCTGCTCAAGCCTGGTACTCTAGGCTTTAGTCGAGAAGTATCGACTCTTTCGAGCAGTTTGAAGATTTTTTTGTGGCTCACTTCAGTACCAGCAGAAGGATGCCACAAACTTCAGACAGTCTCTTCTTGATCAAGCAAGATGAGGGAGAGACTCTTCGGGCTTTCATGGCACATTTTAATGCCACCATGCTTGAGGTCTAAAATCTCAATGAAGATGTGGCCATTTCGATCATGAAGCATGATCTGCAGGGCTCTCGATTCATCTACTCACTAGATAAGAACCACCCCAAAACTTATGCTAAACTCTTGGAACGTGTGGATAAATACATTCGCATAGAAGAAGGCACTTCTGACCAGTGCCAACTGAATGAAAAAAGATCAGAAGAAGAAATAATGGAAGAACGATGCTTCGGCCAGATCGAATCGATCTATTTTAAACAAGAAAGTGACGTCCTCTCGACTAAACCTAGTGTCGACTAATATGAAGAGTCGGTATGATACTTTACTCCCCTCTCCACTCCACGGGTATAGATCTTGATGGAGATCGAAGGGGAGGAATACCTTCATCGACCCCCATCGATGAAGCATCGAAGCAAGGATAAAAAGAAGTACTATCGATTTCATTGCGACTACGGTCATGACACGAAACAGTGCTTCCAACTAAAGAATGAGATCAAGACTCTCATTCTACGAGGATATCTTACCAAGTTCTGGCTTGATAGCCTGACCTAGCCACGTGCCGATCAACCACCACTGTCGGAAGAGATTTATCAAAATCGACTGATGATCGAGGTGATCAACATGATCTCTAGGTGACCAAGAGTTGGGGGCAACATCTAAAGAAGATTTGGCTAAGAAGCAACGATTTAGTGAATTTATTTCTTTTTTAGATGATGATGTAAGGAGAATTCAGACTCTCCATGATAATGCTATCATCATCTCAATGATGATAGCAAATTATGATGTAAAAAAAATTTTATTGATAATGGAAGCTCAACCAATATTTTATTTTACTCGGCTTTCTCTCGAATGAAATTATCGATAGAACGACTCTGAAGAATTTCCATTTTCTTGGTTGGATTTATAGGAGATGCTGTCAACATCGAAGGAGAGATTGATCTTCCATTGACTGCGGGGATAGAGCCTTAACAAAGCACTATCATCTTGACTTTTATGGTCGTTAGAATTCCATCAGCATACAATGCTACACTCGAAAGATCGGAACTCAATGCTCTCAAGGTGATAGTGTCGACATATCACTTGTTGGTCCGATTCCTAACTAAAGTCGGAGTCGGAGAGATGTGAGACGACCAGCAGGTTGCTCGACGTTGTCTCACAATTATTACAAGCAAAAATAAGTTGGAAGACTTTCTACCACTGGAAAGGCTTGATCAGTGGGAGGATGAAAAGTGGGATGAACCGATTGAATGGCTGGTCTCGATCCTGGTGAAAGAGGATGACCTGACTAAAGTTATTCAAATCGAGTCGTAGCTTTAGATGATGGAGCGCGAGTAGCTGATCCAATTGCTGAGAACCAATGCTAATATATATGCTTGGTCGGCAACCAACATGCTGAGCATACCTCTAGAAATAATCACTCACCGACTGAATGTCAAGCCGATGAGATAGAAGAAGCAACCATTTACTCCCGAGCGATAGAAGGTCATCGATGAAGAGGTGGACAAACTCATCACGACAGGCTTCATCAGAGAGATCCATTATCCTGATTGGCTTGCGAATGTCGTGATGATAAAAAAGCCAATAAAAAATGGTGCATATACATCGACTATACCAACTTGAATGAGGCATGCCTGAAGGATAGTTTTTCTCTTTTGAAGATTGATCAGCTGATCGACGCAATATTGGGACATCAACTTCTGAGTTTTATGAATACCTTCATAGGCTACAATCAAATCCGAATGGCACCTGAAGATGAAAAACATATCACCTTTGTCATTGATAAAGGAATTTATTGCTACAAAGTGTTGCCATTCGGACTAAAAAATGCAGGAGCGACCTATCAACGATTGGTGAACAAGATCTTCAAGCCATAGATTGGATGGAATATGAAAGTATACATCGACGATATTCTGGTAAAGAGCACTCGAAGTCAGGACCATGTCCGAGACTTAGAAGAGGCTTTTGACACATCCGACGATACTGGATGAAGTTAAATTCAACCAAATGTGCCTTCGGAGTGATGGTCGAAAAGTTTCTCAATTTTTTTATTTCACATTGAGGAATCAAGGTAAATCTTAGAAAGATAAAAACAATCATCGATATGAATCATACAACTTTGAAGGAGGTGCAACAGCTCAATGGAAGGGTCGCCGCACTCAGTTGATTCATCTCCAAGTCTATCAAGAGATGTCTTCCATTCTTCAAGACCTATGGTAGACTAAAGATTTCTCATGGACCGACGAATGTCAATGATCCTTCAAAGAGCTGAAGAAATACTTGATGACTCATCTATTGCTTGTAAAGTCGATGGAAGGAGAACTTCTATACCTATATCTAGCCACATCCAATGAAGTTGTCAATTCAATTTTAGTCAGAGAAGATGAAAATTGGATACAGCACCCCATCTACTATGCAAGTAAAGTACTTCATAATGCCAAAACTCGATATTCAAAGATCGAGAAGATGATCTGTGCCTTGATCATTTTGACGCAATGACTTTGATCTTACTTTCAAGCCCATACAGTACATGTTCTAACCTACCAGCCTTTGAAATTGATCTTGCATCGATCGAATACTTCGAGCCGAATGGCAAAATGGTCAATAAAGCTTAGCAAATTCGACATCCAATATTGCCCTCGCCCGTCAATGAAAGCCCAGGTTCTAGCCAATTTCTATGTCGAGTGTACCATCTTAGACAACAAGCCCGATCGAAAAGCAACTTGTGAGCCAGCAGAAAATACCCTTGGGATCGATCATAAGTCGGCTTGGATGTTACATGTTGATGGGACATTAAATGCCCTTGAAAGTAGCGCTAGACTCATCTTGGCAAATGTCGATGGAATAATCATCGAGACAAGTCAAAGGCGACTTCGAAGCTCGCAATCGGCGATGCAAAAGTATTTGGAGAAAGTGAAGGATCAAACTTTCATCTTTAAGTACTTCAACATTTTGCACATCCCCAGAGCAAAGCAGAGAATGCTTGGGCCGACGCACTCTTCCAACTTGCCATCACTGTCCATAACGAACTTGACCAAACGTACATCGAGTATCTCGATGCACCAAGTATCGAAAGAATGGAAAAAGTATTGCAAATCAATGATGAGTCAAGCTGAATGGATCCGATTGTTAGGTACATGACCAAAGGAACCCTACCCAACAATCCTTCGAAAGTAAAGTGCTTAAGATTGATAGCCTCGCAATACGTTATGATGGATGGATGACTCTACAAGAGATCTTTCTTTCTTTTGCTATTGAAGTGCCTGGGACCTACTGATGCCGACTATGTGCTTCAAAAAGTCCACGAGAAAATATATGAAAATCATTTGGGTGGCAAGTCCCTCGCCTATAAGATCCTTCGGCAAGGATTTTATTAGCCAACAATGTGGAAGGATACAACTGAATTTGTCCGTAGATGTGAGCCGTGCCAAAGATATGTCAATATCCAACATCAACTAACAACACAACTAACATCGATCATAGCTTCATGGCCATTTGCATAGTGGAGAATCGACATACTTGGCCCTTTTCCCCTAGCATCTGGATAAAAATTTTTTTTGATCGTCACTATCGACTATTTTACAAGATGGGTGGAGGCTGAACCTTTGGTGCAGATTACGGAAAGTAAGATGAAAGACTTCATTCAAAAATCTATTATCTATAGATTTGGGCTCCCACATACTATCATAACTGATAATGATCGATAGTTTGACAACCAGAACTTCAAAGACTTCCGCATGACTTATCATATCGCGCATAAGTTGACATCTATTGGCCATGCACAGTCAAACGGGGAAGCAGAGGTCACAAACTGAATAATTCTCCATGGCCTAAAAATTTGGCTCAACGAGGTCAAAGGCCTCTGGGTAGAGGAACTACCTTTGGTGTTATGGGCCTACCGAACAAAAGTCCCGATAGGTGAACCTTCCTTTAATTTTGCCTATGGAACAGAGGCAGTGATACCTGTCGAACTCGGACTATCGTCAATGAGGGTTGAGAAATATGATGAGTCAAATAACTTGGATCGTTGAAGGATGGACTTGAATATGTTACCCAAAGTACGGCAACAAGCTTAACTCAGGATGGCCGCTTATTGACAGCGAGTCGTAAGGTACTATAATAGAAGGATCAAGCTAAAGAAAATCCATCCAGGATATTTAGTTATGCGAAAGGCCGAAGTATCCAAACCATTGGATCAAGGAAAGCTCTCTCCAAATTAGGAAGGATCCTATCGAGTACTGGAGACCCTTCGACGTAGAGCGTATCGACTCAAAACACTTGATCGAGTGAAAATTCTTCGAACATGGAATGCTGACAATCTTAAAGTGTATTATCATTAAAATCATCTCCATGTACTTCTGATAGACACAAAGAATAAAATTTTCATAAAGATTTCTTCAAAAAAGACCAATGTATCCTCTCCGTCGGTAAATTGACATGTCAGTCGCTCGAAAATTGAATAAACAAACCAAATGAGGATCGATGCAACTTCAAAAATAATGGATGAAAATCGATCGACGGTTGGCACACCATAATCGATATTATTCAACAATCGATCGATAGACGGCGATCAATAGTCGGTATTTTTTTTGACAATGACTATCGATCAGCACATCTTAAATAATCGATGCAGTTGATCAAAAATAAGTTGGTCTCCTATGACATAACGACCGACCGACCAATAGGCAATACCGATGCATAACTTACGAAATACTAAAGAAAGAAAAGCATCAAGCTACTAGTTGTGAACTAGTTGGTTTGCCCCAACAAGTAAAGAACACGATCCTTATCAATTTGGCTATGGTCAAATCGAGGGATGGTTGGCTTACACCTGATCATCATGAACTTTAGTAAATTGATCAAGTATTGGTTGGTAAAAAATTGACTGAAAGTCGATTAGAAACTGACCCATGGTTAGCTTATATCCAATCATCAAGTACTTCAATGATTTGATTAAATACAAGTTAGTGAAAAATCAACTAAAATTCAATTAGAAATTGACTCAGGGTTGGTTTGCCCCCAACCTACAAATCTCTTAACAAATGACTAAGTATTGGCTAGTTAGAAATCTAGCTTTAAGTCGGTTAAAAAACTAGTTGATGGTTGGTTACATAAAATCGATAAAGGATCAGTTAACTATCGATCAATCAAACAAATACGAATAAAACTTTTCTTTCATTACTGTAAAAAGAAAGTTACAAAATGGACTTTTAGTCCTTACAAAAATCTGGACTTCAATCTCAAAAGGAAACTAAAATACAAGTTTACTTGTCGATCAGCTGCTTTGAAGGTTGATCGAAAGTGGCTTCAATTTCGATCATCGGTGTAGTATTGGTCGGTGAGATGGCTTCGATCAGGATAACTCCTTGGCTCTCCATTGGAACTTCAGTAGCTAACTGAAGAGCAGTATCCATCGGTGCTGAGAGTGAAGGATTCAGTGCAGGGTTTATAGTACTACTTTCAAAATTTTTTTTAAAAATAGCTAAAATATAGTAAAAAATTAATTAATCTAATTAATTAATTTTTGATCATATCAGAATATTAAGTTCTGCACTAAGAATCTAAACACAATATGCATGAATTCATATAGATCTAAAAATAAAACTATACAGCTAACTCTTTACTACATCTATCTGTTCAGAATAAAATATCTTTTCGTGGGTAATTGATCACCACAATCTGAATCTAGTGGATAATGCTCTAGTATCACACCACAGTCGCACATGTGTCTGGTATCTATGGTTGGTCCACATGGAGCTCTTGGTCTGGATCAGTCCTACTGAAGTGCTAGCTCCTCGCTGGGGCCTTCAATGACTGATCACGATCGATCCAATCGATCATATACTTTTTGATTTTTCAAATACTATAAAAAATTAGAACACAAATATTGAAGGATGATGAAGAGATGTTTCAAATTTGGTGGCCATCCGATGCTCATAGCACTCGATCTCTCCACCTGAACCTAGATTCATAAATCTAGGGTTTCACTCGGCCCAAAAATCCTGACACACTGAAAATCCTATCACGCCCTCTCTCTGTGTGGAGTTTTTCTATGAAAAAAGCTTTTGTGGAAAGATAACTTCTATATCTATAAACCTTATTTAGATTATATCTAAAAATTAGGTATCCTTAGAGGTGAAAATCAGAAGAGAAGAGAGGCATAAGGAAAAAGTAAAGTGCTATAGGACCCTGCTCACCTTCACTCCAAGATTTTTATTGTCCAATCACTTTTAAATTTTTACCATATAATTCTAACCCATTTTTATGCATGCACAAAAATTCTAATAATTTATTGATGTGAATACCATGGGAAAAATACATGAAAAGAGATAAGGGTCGAGTGGTTGGGAGGTATTAACCACTCACTTGATTTCAAAAATCAAGTGAGCCTCTTATCCTTATCCAACACCCCCTCCCATGTGTTTAACACATAGAAGGACTCTCCTTCTATGTGTGCATATTTTTATTTCTTCAAAAAATATTTGACAAACAAAAGGGAGGGCATGGAAAGTAGATAAGGTTGGATTGGTTCCAACCTCCAACAAACTGAGTTGAATTCAAAACTCAACTTACTTTGAACCGGTCCAACCCTTGGACCAGATCAAAAGCAGATAAGAGAGGGGGCACAAAAACCTTCTGGATGATAGAAAAGTTACATACAAAATTTTGGGCATGGAACAAGAGTGAAAAAGTCAAAAATGATGGGCGCATTGGAGAGTTTAAATTCAAACTTCATTTGACTTGGTCCTAATTGGTTTCAACCAAATCAATTAATCTAGATCCAATTAGATTAGGTTAAATCCAACCAAATTAGACTTATCCTAATCCAATAAAATTCTAATCAAATTAGAAATTAATTAGATTTATATCCTGATCAAATCAAGGTCAAAACTCCCATAGCGATTAGGTTATCTCATGACCTGATTGGATCAAATCCAATCGAATCAAATTCAATTGAACTTGATCGAATCCTCATCGCTCAATTAAATTAAGCTAATCAGTAATTAAATTATTAATTAATTTTTTTAAAAATATCTGAGTCCAAATTGGATGGGTTACTGGGTAATAGAGTCCCATTAAAATAAAACTCTTGAAGAGTCCCAAATCAATGGGACTCTTGAATCCAGTGTCCCAAATAAATCGAACTCATGATCATAGAGTCCCAGATCAGTGAAACTCTTGATCAAAGAGTCCTAAATAAGTAGAACTTAGAGTTTCAGTCTAGTGAAACTCTTGGTTATAGAGTCCTAGTCCAGTGAGACTCTTGACCATAGAGTCTTAGATCATCGAGACTCAATATCAGCCATCAGATCAGATAGAAACTCTTATTGTGTGTAACCCTATAGATTCAAATCCTAAGCTAGTAGCATAGAAGCTAATTTTCTATACCAATCAATATGATCATCTAGCAATAGTACCTGACGTCCAGATAGATCGAATAATTGCAATGCAACATCGACGAACCTATGGCATATGGTTACCGTATAATTCATCTCCTTTGTCTTGATGCTCAAAAGATGATTTAGAATTTACTGTCAATTCTAAAATTTATCCATAGTGTATTTCAAAATTTAGCATCCATCATATGGACTACCCTGATCGAGGATTTGCTAAATTGAAAAATAGCAATGCACTTGCTTTAATACTTGGAGGGGTCAATTTCATCTTGACTCACACACCGACAAGCCAAGTACTTGACTACATCTAGTAGCCTTCCATTACTGAATTAGAAATTTAGGTAGTCTAGTACCTAAGTGCAGTGAGTTACTTGCAAGTCATCGTGGTGATCTTAGGTCTAAGGGACACTCATACCCATATCCTTCGTGAGCAACTCTTGACAGTAGAAAGCTCCATAGTTGGATCACGTTCAGTGAAATGTACCTCTACACTTCACTTGCATGCCATAACAGTATCTCCATACTTCTTGGTTAAGAGGACAACCAATACTTATGGTACATAACGACCTACACTCGATACGTTGCTGTCCTAGATAACAACGAATCATTTAGTCGCAAATACGTTTGAGGACTAAATGATAAATCCTCCTTTGTCGAGTCTAAATAGTCCTGAGGACTTCATCACAGAAGAGTTCATTACAAAAAGATGTACAAAGCGATGAATATGCCAAAAAAATAATTTTATTTATTAATAATTTAAGTATAATTATATTTAGCTCAACTATCTACAACCTAGATGATTGACTTTAGGATACATTTTTCAACAACTCCCACTTAGACTAAAGCCACTCATGACAGTATCGAATGCCCATCTATCATTTGTGATTATTGAACTCTTTGATTTTGAGGGCTTTAGTAAAGGGGTCGGCCACGTTCTCCTTTTCATCGATCTTTTGAAGCTCGACGTCACCTCGCTCCACGATCTTTCGTACAAGGTGGTAGCGACGTAGAATATATTTGGTGCACTGATGTGCCTTCGGCTCCTTCACTTGAGCTATGGCTCCAGTGCTATCACAGTATAGCAGAATCGGACCATCCAAGGAGGGTGCCACTTTTAGCTCATTGATGAACTTTCACAGCCACACAGCTTCTTTCGCAGCATTAGATGCTGCGACATACTCCATCTTGCACACAAAATTGGCTATAGTGTGCTGCTTGGAACTCTTCCAGCTGGCTGCTCCACCATTTAGGATAAATATAAAATCTGACACACTTTTGCTATCATCATTATCTGACTGAAAATTGAAATCAGTATATCCTACAAGTTTCAAGTCAGAATCTCCACATATGAGCCACTGGTCCTTAGTATTTCTTAAATACTTAAGGATAGTTTTTACAACCTTCCAGTGATTCTCATCTGGATTAGACTGCTATATACTCACTATCCCTAGTGATTATGCCACATTCGGTTCCATACACATCATGGCGTACATAATAGAACCTACTACCAAAACATATGGTATTCTACTCATATGGTCTCTCTCTTGAGGAGTTGTCAGACAAATCCTCTTGGAGAACGAAATTTCATGACCTATCGGGAGATAGCCCTTCTTAAAATTCTTCATGCTGAACCATTTCAGCATAGTATCAATGTACGTAGACTGGGACAATCCAAGCAATCTTTTAGATCTATCTCTATAGATCTTCATCCTTGGGATGAAGGATGCTTCTCCCAAATCCTTCATGGAGAATTGAGATGATAGCCAAACGTTTATCCCTGTAATGCAAGGATGTTATTCCCGATTAAAAGAATGTCATCTACATATAGTACAAGGAATACAACAACAGAACCATTAGCCCATTTATACATGCATGGTTCTTCTCCATTTTTAACGAAGCCATACATTCTGATTACTTTATCAAAATATATGTTCCAACTCCGTGATGCCTGCTTCAATCCATAGATGGATTTTTGAAGTTTGCACACCTTAGACTCATCTATGGATGTGAAACCCTCAGGCTGTATATCATATACATCTCTTCATCTAGCTCTCCATTTAGAAAAGCTATTTTTACATCCATTTGTTAGATCTCATAGTCTAGGTATGCCGCTATCGTAAGCATGATTCGAATAGATTTGAGCATTGCCACCAAAAAAAAACTCATCATAGTCAATACTATAATGCCGACGATATCCCTTGGCAACCAGATGGACTTTATAGGTCTCTACCTTTTTATCTGCACCCCTTTTTCTTTTGAAAATCCACTTACACCCAATGAATTTTATTCCTTCAGGTGGATCAACCAGTGTTCATATACTATTGACTTTCATGGACTTCATTTTGGATTTCACGATTTCTAGCCACTTATCGGAGTTAGACCTCTGCATGGCATCCATGTAGGTGATCTGATCCTCGTCGTTCTCATCGAGTTCGATAGGATCACCATCCCGAACCAGGAAACTATAGTATCTATCTGGTTGATACGGTACTCATCGGATCTTCTTGGTGCCACATCAATAGGCTTTGGGTTTGATCTTATCAAGTCCAATTCTACAGGTTCACTAGAATATTTTGGTTCTTTAACTTATCGAACTTCATTAAGTTCAACATTAGAGGCAGCTATTCCTTCACTAAGGAACTTCTTTTTCAAAAAGACTGCTCTATTGCTGACGAACACCTTTTGTTCTTCAGCAAGGTAAAAGTAATAATCCCTAGTTTTCTTGGGGTACCCTATGAACAAGAATTTATCGAACCTAGATCCAAACTTTTTCGGTTGCAAATGTTTAACATAAGCCAGACATCCCCAAACCCTAAAGTGAGAGAGTGTCGGCTTACGCCCAATCCATATCTCATATGGAGTCTTTGCAATAGACTTACTCAGAATATTATTCAAAATAAAATAAGCACTCTCTAGTGCATACTTTCAAAATAAAATCGGTAGACTTATAAATCCCATCATGAATTGAACCATGTCCAACAAGGTTCGATTCCTCTTTTCAAATACACCATTATGCTGTAGCGTTCCAGGAGGGGTCCATTGTGAGAGAATCTCATTCTCTCCTAGATATGTCAGAAATGCATTGAAAATGTATTTTTCTCCTTGATCAGATCGAAGAATTTTAGTACTCTTTTCAAATTATTTTTCTACCATATTTCAATATCGTTTGAACATTTCAAACGAATCGAATTTATTCTTTATAAGATAAACGTACCCATACCTAGATAGATCATCAGTAAATATACTGAAGTAGTAATACCTACCTCTAGCACATGTGTTCATAGACTCACATATATCAGTATGTATTAGACCCAGAAGCTCAGTGGCCCATTCATCTTTTCTAGTAAAAGGTGATTTAGTCATCTTTCCAAGAAGGCAGGACTCACAGATATTTAATGATTCACAATCATTAATATTAAGGATATACTCCTTGACTAACCTGTTAATTCTATTCTTATTTATATGATCGAGCCTACAGTGCCAAAGATAAGCATTAGTGACATTATCTAGTTTTGGTCATTTATTTAACATGTACATTACACTAATAGGCTATGATATAATTTAAATGCTATTTCTCAATTATTCTTATAATACTGTAACATCATTCATAATGATATTACAATAATTTTCTTTTATTGATAAACAATAACCATCCTGGGCTAATAGCCCAACAGATATTATGTTCATCATAAAAGATGGACAATAGTAACAGTCACTTAAAATAAAACTATTATTTTTGAAAAATAGTTCAAGAGTTTCCAATGCTAGGACTGAAACTTGACTTCTATTTTTGACATTAAGAAATCTATCACCATTCTCAAATTTTCTATCAATTTGAAGTCCATGCAATGAATTACATATATGAATCGGACTCCCGGTATCTAATACCCAGGTAGATGTATCATATACAAAAAAATTGCAAGGTGTTATCATATAACAGCCATGACCAGCAACTACTTGTTGATTTCTCCTATTTAGCCTATTTGGGTTAAGAGGACCATTTCTCTTTGGGTCTGTCTTATTAGGGTCAACACTAGACTCCTTATTCTTAGGTCCTAAATGCTTACCACTATCCAACAGTGAACGGAGCTGGCTTATTCTAGCTATTCTATTTATCTGAAAGAAAAACATAAAACCTAATAAGTACTTGAATAAATTTAAATCCTAAAGACTTGGACTTTAGTCTAAAGATCCTCCCACTATTTTTAATGAATTGGTAGCCTCTACCTCCAATTCGAGGAATTACACTAACTCGTTAGTGGATACTAAAATTTACATAGACTACAAACGGGCCCGAGAAAAGTTCTGGCTAACCCATGTGCATTTATAGGTAGGTTCATAATCAATTATTTTTTTAAATAATTTTTAGTATTTAGATTTTGCCTCAAATACCAAATCAGTAGGCTATGGCCTCCATTGAAAAAGTTTGGTTAAGTTCAACCATTAACATGATTAACTTCAGTGCATCAAACAAATGATAATCAGGTTCGAGGAAAGCTCTGGCTAACCTAATCACCATTAAGAGAGTGCGATCTAATCATCATATGATGGATAGTAATTTCAATATCTAAATGAATACTAGGTGTAAGGCACCTCCAATGTCCACCTAGAAAATTGGACTCATTATTATTCATCTTAATGGGAGGCTATGACTTGATTATCTCCATAACTTAGTTATTTTAAGAATATAATAATTTAGAGAATTTAGATTACTTATGATTTAAGGATAGAAAGGATATGGATCAAATTTTTCCTACTGACTTCATCAAGTCAAGTCCTCCCACTGACTTCACCAAGTTAATAGGTTAGGACTAGGATTAATTTAGGTCCATGGGCACCTTATTCAGTGTTACTGATTGAAATAAGTCAAACTGATTCTTAATGACATGGATTAGTCCGAATCACCAAGTGATCTAATCAAATCTGAATCAACCATGTCGGCCAGGTAAGTGAGATCAGTGGAAGAGATATGCTATTAACTCATCAAAGATAGAATTAATGCGAGTAGCTCCTAATTAAAAACCACTGATTTAGACTGCCAAACTTATCTTAGACACCAACTCGTTAATTAGGTTTAATCTGATCAACCTAGCAATTTTGGGCTTAATCACATAGCTATGAATTAAGTCCATTTTGGTCTTGTTAAAGACATGGACTCATCCAACTACAACTGTTGGAGTTGATTCTAAAGTATCCTTGATCTAATCTAATATAACACTTAGTTAGATTTGATCAATTACTCTAGATTAATCCATTCTTTAACTAATCTTAGGTCTAACCCAATTAATGGACCTAATTCATCTAACCCTTTAACCCACAGTCTCATGCCTTTGTCTTAGGATCTTAATTCACAATTCTAGACCCATGAACAATACTTAATTTCTTTAATTAAGTTTTGGACTGATGGGTTGGATTTCAGCATTTTAAAAATAATTTTTAAATTTTGAAAGGTTCTTTACAACTTAGCATTGTTCACCAATTGAGTTGACTCACTTTAAAATTGAATCAGCTCAATTCACAAACAATACTAGTTGTAGGATTTAATCCGAAACTATGTACACTATATAATACTAAATTATGAATCAAACTTTAGATCCTATCTAAATATGCATTCATGATCAAAAATTAGATTAAAGCCTAATTTAACATATCATAAAAAATTAGATCTAATCTAAAAATTTTATGATGAACTACAAGATCAAGCACGTACAAGGACAACCTTTGCATTGCAGAGGGTAAACCCTACAGCAGGACAACCTACAGTCCATAAGATCTTGATTTTAATTTTTAGATCTAATTAATTAGAATATTAGATTAATATTTAGATCAAATCTAACTTATTAATCTAATCATGCAAGCATATCATGTTTAGTGAACCTACGCTACTTTCGAAATACTATTTAAAGGATTCAGTGCAAGATTTGTAGTGCTACTTTCGAAATTTTTTTTGAAAATAATTAAAATATAGTAAAAAAATTAATTAATTTAATTAATTAATTTTTAATCAAATCAGAATATTAAGCCCTACACTAAGAATCTAAACACAATATGCATGCATTCATATAGATTTGAAAATAAAACTATGTAGCAAACTCTTTACTATATCTATCTGTTCAGAATACAATATCTTTTCATGGGTAGCTGATCACCACAATCTGAATTCATTGGATAATGCTCTAATATTGCACCATAGTTGCACATGTGTCCGGTCTCTATGGTTGATCCATACGAAGCTTCTGGTCTCGATCAGCTCCACTGGAGTGCTAGCTCCTCGCTGGAGCCTTCAATGATTAATCACGATCGATTCAATCAATGATATACTTTTTGATTTCTTAGATATTCTAAAAATTAGAACATAAATAATGAAGGATGATAAAGAGGTGTTTCAAATTTGGTGGTGATTCGATGCTCACAGCACTCGATCTCTCCACCCGAACCCGGATTCATAAATCTAGGGTTTCACTCGACCCAAAAATCCTGACACATTGAAAATCCTATCACGCCCTCTCTATGTGGATTTTTTTTATGAAATAAGTTTTTGTGGAAAGATAATTTTTAGATATATAAACCTTATTTAGATTATATCTAAAAATTAGGTATCCTTAGAAGTGAAAATCAGAAGAGAAGAGAGGCATGAGGGAAAAGTAAAGTGCTATAGGACCCTACTCACCTTCACTCCAAAATTTTTATTGCCCAAAACTAATGCTCAATCACTTTTAAATTTTTACCATATAATTCTAACCTATTATTATGCATGCAAAAAAATTCTCATAATTTATTGATGTGAATACCATGGAAAAAACATATGGAAAGAGATAAGGGTCGAGTGGTTGGAAGGTTTTAACCACTCACTTGATTTCAAAAATTAAGTGAGCCTCTTATCCTTATCCACCACCCCATCCCATGTGTTTAACACATAGAAGGACTCTCTTTTGACGTGTGCACATTTTTATTTCTCCATAAAATATTCGACAAACAAAAGGAAGGGCGTGGGAAGTAGATAAGGTTGGATTGGTTCTAACCTCCAACAAACTGAGTTGAATTCAAAACTCAACTTACTTTGAACCAGTCCAACCCTTGGACCAGATTAAAAGTAGATAAGAGAGGGGGCGCAGAAACCTTCTGGGTAATAAAAAAGTTACGTACAAAATTTTGGGTGTGGAACAAGAGTAAAAAAGTAAAAAATGGTGGGCGCATGGTAGAGTTTGAATTTAAACTTTATTTGACTGGGTCCTAATTAGTTTCAACCAAACTAATTAATCTAGATCCAATTAGATCAAGTTAAATCTAATCAAATTAGACTTAGCCTAATTCAATAAAATTTTAATTAAATTAAAAATTAATTAGGTCCAGATCCTGATCAAATCAGGGTCAAAACTTCCATAGCGATTAGATCATCTCATGACCCGATCGGGTCAAACCCAATCGAATCAAATTCAATCAAACTTGATTGAATCCTCATCACTCAATTAAATCAAGTTAATTAATAATTAAATTACTAATTAAATCTTTAAAAAATATCTGAGTCTAAATTGGATGCGTTACTGGGCAATAGAGTCCCATCAACATGAAACTCTTGAAGAGTCTCAAACCAGTGGGACTCTTGAACCCAGTGTTCCAAATGAATCGGTCTTACAATCATAGAGTCCCAGACCAATGAGACTCTTGATCAAAGAGTTTCAAATGAGTAGGACTCAGAGTTTCAGTCCAGTGGGACTCTTGGTCATAAAGTCCTAGTCCAGTGGGACTCTTGACCACAGAGTCTTAGATCATCGAGATTAATATCAGCCATCAGATCAGGTAGAAACTCATATTGTGTGTGATCCCATAGATTCGAATCCTAAGTTGATAGTACAGAAACTAATTTTCTGTACCAATCAATGTGACCATCTAGCAATGGTATTCGACGTTTGGATAGGTCGAATAATTGCAATGCAACATCAACGAACTTGTGGCATATGATTACCATATAATTCATCCCATTGATCTTGATGCTCAAAAGATGATTTAGGATTTTCTGTCAATTCTAAAATTTATCCATAGTATATTTCAAAATTTAGCATCCATCATATGGACCACCCTGGTCGAAGATTTGCTAAATTGAAAAACAGTGATGCACTTGCTCCAACACTTGGAGGGGTCAATTTCATCTTGACTCACACACTGACAAGCCAAGTACTTAACTGCACCCAGTAGCCTTCCGTCACTGAATTAGAAATTTAGGTAGTTCGATACCTAAGTATAGTGAGTTGCTTGCAGGTCATCATGGTGATCTCAGGTCTAAGGGACACTCATACCCATATCCTTCATGAGCAATGCTTGATAGTAGAGAGCTCTGCAGTTGGATCACGTTTAGTAAAATGTACCCCTACGCTTCACCTGCGTGCCATAACAGTATCTCCATACTTCTTGGTTAAGAGGATAACCAACACTTATGGCACACAACGACCTACACTCCATACGTTGCCGTCCTGGATAACTACGAATCATTTGATCACGAATACATTTGAGGACTAAATGACAAATTCTTCTTTGTCGAGACTAAATAGTTCTGAGAACTTCATCATAGAAGAGTTCATTATAGAAAGATGTACAAGGTGATGAATATGTCAAAAGAATAATTTTATTCATTAATAATTTAAGTATAATTATATTTAGCTCAACCATCTACAACCTATATGATTGGCTTTAGGATACACTTCCCAACAGAGAGAATCAAAGCACCTTCGATCAAAGTTGTAGGAGCCATTGGAGGAGCCGACTCAGTTGGAGCAGAAGTAGCTATTGACCCTAGATTGATTTTGATGATAATAAAAGTATTTTAGTATAGATTATTAAATTACTAACATTATTTGTGAGGATGTGTAGTTATAAATTTCAAGAACTCACAAACATTAAGTATTCTCATTCATCCAAATAAAGATTCTTCACTCAAGATTTTAGAGGAGATATTTTAAAGTGGATACATCTTTCAAGAGATTATAATGAAGATTAAATTAAGACAAAAAGGATAAGTCTAGCCTATAAAAAAATTTAAAGAAGAAAGGATCATAAATAGTCTTTGGCATGCAAAATGGGCCGACCCAATTTGATATGGAGCTGACCTTGTCTCAATAGAAGCAAAAGACAGAAAGAAAAGAAAGCAGAATTTTTTATGACCCAGGAGACTAAGCCAATCCAGTTTTTAACTAAGCCGACCCAGTCAGAAAAGTAGCCGTCCCAATCTTAGAAAATAGAAGATGACAAAAATGGATGTTTCGGGATCTTTGAAACTAAGCCAATCCAATTGAAAACTGAGCCGACCCAGTTTGGACTAAGCCAACCTAGTTAAAACCTGAGCCGGCCTAGTACCTATAATGGCTAGTTTCCAGTTTCACAGCTTTTCACTCCACACAGATTTCAATAGCTATTTTTAGTTTTCCAAAGGCTAGATCACTTTCAGAAGCCTATGTTAGCAACTTGTAATGGTGAAAATCTCTAGGATGCTTAAGAAAATACTTGGGATAAGAAAGAAAACTTTTGAACCTACAAGAGAGAGCTTCAAAGCAGATTTTTAGTTTTTCAAGTATGCGAGCCAAATAGTGAAAAGGAATGAGTGTTTTGTAGAGTTTTCTTTGTCCTTCCAACATCTTCAATCAAAGAGAAGTCAGGTCATCACCATTGAAGATTAATTCCTATTTCTTTCATGCACTTAAAGAGAAGAAATCAAGCCTACAAGCCAAGCTCCTAGATTTTTTTTCTTAAGCTTCAAAGAGTTTATTTTTATTTTATTTATTATTTTTTTTATTTTTATTTTAAATTTCTTGGGGTGAGAAACTTGGGTTGATCCAAGTCTAGAGTTGGACATTGTAAGGTTAGATTGGTGAGCCTAGAACAAAATCAATCAGGATTGATTGTTAGCCCAGGAAAATAATCATTGTGAGCCAAGATCAAAACCAACTGAGTTAGATTATGAGTCCAAGTAAAACAATCGAACTATAATTAAGCTAAGTATTTATAGTTGAATTCCTAAGTAATTTACTTAGAGAGTGGATTTTGATGCTGAGTTTGGTGTCGAACCACTATAAAATTATTGTATTTATGATCTTATATATGTTTCTGCCTTTTTACTTTCATTCACTGCACATTACATAGCTTATTTCATTTAAGTCTTTGATTAGTTTAAATTGCTCATATCTTAAGCTAAATTTTAAAATATCCAATTCACCTCCCCCTCTTGGATAGTCATCCTTGGGCAATAAGTGATATCAGAGCAGGTGCTCTAATATTAGTTATTGATCAAACTATCAAACAGTTAAACATTAAATGATAATCCCAATTAGGACTCTATGGGTTGAGGGGCAATCAACCAATAGACCCCTGCTATTCAATGGGACTAACTATACCTATTGGAAAGCACGAATGAGAATATTCATCCAAGCACAAGATTATGACATGTGGAATGTCATAATGTTAGGATCTCACACATCTATAATTATAGTTGATGGAGTGTCCATCCCAAAACTTGAAAAGGATTGGGATGGACATGATAAGAAAAAAGTTCAACTTAATGCCAAAGTAATGAATATTTTATATTATGCTTTGGATGCTAATGAGTTCAATAGAATATCAACATATTCATCCATCAAAAAAATTTGGAATAGACTTGAAGTCATCCATGAGGGTACTAATCAAGTCAAGGAATTAAAGATAAATATGTGGATACATAAGTATGAGTTATTTAAAATTAAACCACATGAAACCATAATTGAAATGTTCACTAGATTCACTAATATTCTAAATGATTTGAAAAATCTTGGAAGAGATTATACTAACAGCGATGTTGTGTGTAAAATTTTTAGATCTTTGCCAAAGAATTGGGAGCCAAAGATGACTACCATTCAAGAGGTGAAAGACTACACTCTTGCATTAGAGGAGTTAATTGGATCACTCATGATCCATGAGCTGAACATGAACCAAAGACAAGAAGAGGAAGTGAAGAAAAAAAAGAGCATAGTACTCAAAGCTGCTGCCATATATGAAGAGGAAAGCAACTTCGAAGAAGACTCGGATGATGAAGAAGAAATGATACTAATTACTAAAAGATTCAAAAAATTCATGAAAAGAAGAAAGAAGTTTGAACCAAGAAAAAAAATTTTAGAAAGGACGAAGGTAGCAAAGAAAGAGAGAGAAAAAGAGAAAGATCAAATCACTTGTTATGAATGTAAGAAGTCTGGACATTTTTGAATGGATTGTCCATTATTAAAGAAGAGCTCAAAAAAATCAAGAAAGAAAGTATTAAAAGCAACATGGAGCAATGACGAAGATTCATATTCAAGTGAAGAAGAATGTCTAAGAGAAAAAAAGCCAATCTTTGTCTTATGACATTGGAAGATGAGGTAAACAATGATTCAATTTCTGAATTTACATTTGAGAAATTATATGAAGCTTTTAATGATTTACTTTCTGATTTTAAAAAACTATCTCATAAGAACAAGAAACCAAGGAAGGAGAATCAATCCTTAAAAATAGACTAAGCTTAAATAGAAGAAAATATGAAGAAAATACAAAGCAATCTAAATGAATCAAATGAAAAGATTGTATCCTTACAAGATAAAGTGGTAAGATTATGATCCATAGTAGATAGATATATGCTAAGCTCTGAAAATCTACAAACTATAATTGAAAATCAAAAAATGATCTTTGATAATGCCAGTATAGGGTATGATCCATCAAGAAAGCAAAAATCACTAAAGAATGTATATGCAAAATCTCACAATTATGGTAGAAGCATCACATGTTACAAATGTAATAAAATTGGATATAAATTTATTGAATACAAAATCTTTAATTCAAGCAAATCAAAAGTAAAACAAGTTTAGGTTCCAAAAAAAATCATTTATGCTAACCCCAAAGGATCCAAGTTAGCTTGGGTACCTAAGTTTACTTGATTGCTTGTGTAGGTGTGCTTGGCATCTGTAAGAGCTAAAAAAAAATGGTACCTTGATAGAGGATGCTCGAGGCACATGACTGAAGATAAATCATAATTTATCTCTCTTGAAGCTAAAGATGAAGATGTTGTCACATTTGGAGATAATGGTAAAGAAAAAATCATTGGTCTCGGTAATATATTGATAACACCCTCTACTAGCATAGAAAATATTTTGTATGTTGAAGAACTAATGCATAATTTACTTAGTATAAGCCAACTTTGTGATAAGGATTTTAATATTTCATTCAAATTATCTCATTGCATTGTAACTAGTTCTTTAGATGAAAGTATTAAATTCAAAGGAAAAAGACATGAACATGTTTACATTGTTGATCTTGATGAACTTAAAAATGAGAATATTGAATGTCTTGTTGCTATGAATGCTAAACTAAATGAATCAAGTTGGATTTGGCATAATAGATTAGGTCATGCAAGTATGGACTCACTAGCAAGATTAATTAAACTTGATTTAGTAAAAGAGTTATCCAAAATAAATTTTGAAAAGGATAAAATTTGCAAAGCATGCCAACTTAGAAAACAAACAAAATCCTCTTTCAAATATAAAAATATTGTTTCAACTACTAGGCCTCTAGAACTACTTTATATGGATTTGTTTGGACCTATCTCAACTACTAGTCTTGGAGAAAAAAGATATGGCTTTATTATAATAGATGGATTTTAAAGATATACATGGATTTTAAAAATAGTGCTTTTGATATGTTTGTTGATCTATTTAACAAAATAACAAAAGAAAAAGAATGCAATGTCTTATATATAAGAAATGATCATGGCATAGAATTTGAAAATAAAAAATTTTAAAATTTTTGTTCTAAAAATAGAATCAATCATAACTTTTCAGCACCTAGGGCATCCCAACAAAATGGTATGGTAGAAAGAAAGAATAGAACATTGATTAAAATGACACAAACCATGCTTTGTGAAAGTAACCTTCTAAAATATTTTTGGATGGAAGTTATTAACACTACATGCTATGTGCTAAATAGAGCTCTAATTAGACCAATCTAAAAAAAAACTCCATATGAACTCTATAAAAAAAATAAATCAAATATTTTATATTTTAAAATATTTGGATGTAGATGTTTTATTCTTATAAATGGTAAAGATAAGCTAGAAAAGTTTGATACAAAATTAGATGAAAAAATTTTTCTAGGATATTCATCATATAGTAGAGCATATAGAGTATTCAATAAAAAAATATTAATTGTGAAAGAATCCATGCATGTTATTTTTGATGAAACTAACTCTCTTAAAATAAGAGAAGAAGAGCTTGATGTGGAAGCAGAAATTCTAGAAAAAAAGAAGAAGGATATATTAGTTGAAGATACTTCCTCTTAAAAAAAAGAAGAGAAAGAGCAAGAAGTTGAAGAAGTGTTGTCACAATCTCAAGATGATCAAGGTACATCCAACTTACCAAAGAAATGGAGGTATGATCATAATCATCCTAAGAAATTAATAATAGGTGATCCATCTCATGGAGTTAAAACTATATCATCTTTTAGAAAAGATATGAATCATATTGCATTTATATCTTATTTAGAACCTAAAAATATAATTAAAGCTGAAAAAGATCTAAATTGGATATTAGCAATGCAAGAAGAGTTAAACCAATTTGAAAGAAATAAAATTTAAAAATTAGTTGAAAGATCTAAAAATTTTCTTGTAATTGGTACAAAATGGATCTTTAGAAATAAACTTGATGAAAAGAGCAATATAATTAGAAACAAGACTAGATTGATTGCACAAGGATACAATCAAGAAGAGAATATTGATTTTGATGAATTCTTTGCACCCATAGCTAGACTTAAAACTATTAGATTGCCCTTAGCATTTGCATGTTTCATAAACTTTAAACTTTTTCAAATGAATGTAAAGAGTGTATTTTTAAATAATTTAATTAAAGAAGAAGTTTATGTAGAACAACCTTCAAGCTTTGAGAGTCAAGATTTATCTAATCATGTATATAAACTTAAGAAAGTACTATATGGATTAAAACAAACACCTAGGGCTTGGTATGATAGATTAAGTTTTTA
Organism: Cocos nucifera; assembly: GCA_006176705.1. Classification (NCBI taxonomy): domain Eukaryota; kingdom Viridiplantae; phylum Streptophyta; class Magnoliopsida; order Arecales; family Arecaceae; genus Cocos; species Cocos nucifera. The sequence goes on along the minus strand of QRFJ01000234.1, from coordinate 462,805 downwards.
TTAAATAATAATTTTAAAAGAGATAATGTAGATAAAATATTATTTATTAAAAGAAAATCAAGTGATCTATTGATTGTCCAATTATATGTTGATGATATAGTATTTGGTGCTCCTAATGAGATTTTGTGTAGAGAGTTTGCTAATCTCATGCAAGATGAGTTCAAGATGAGTATGATAGGAGAGCTTAACCTTTTTCTTAGACTTCAAATCAAGCAATCAAATGAGGGCATCTTCATCAACCAAAGCAAATACATCAAGAAAATGCTAAAAAAATTTGGGATGAAGAATGTCAAAGAAAGTGGCACTCCCATGAGCTCAAGTTGCAAGCTTGATCAAGATCCAAAAGAAAAAATAGTAGATCCTAAGCTATATCAAAGAATGATTGGATCTTTACTATATTTAACTGTAAGTAGGCCAGACATAATATTTAGTGTATGCATGTGTGCGCGTTATCAATCAAATCCTAAAAAATCACATGTATTAGCAGTTAAAAGAATCTTTAAGCATCTGATATATCTACTGGTGCTTATAGGATAAAACCCTTCATATTAGCCATCTTTTTTCACTTTTTAGTACTCCATTTTAGTGCCAACGAATCTCCTGCGACCAGATCTTGCTTGAAAAAAATGAATTTTTTAGATTATCAGAGGATGAAAAAGAGCTATGACCCATCATTTATTAGAAGTCAGGAGAATTAAGAGATATGAATGGTTGTTTCAAAGATTGATTAATTACAAACAATAGAGGAAAAAAAAGTGTAAAATAAAGTACAAAGAGGTGATATAAAGAGGCACTTCTCTTAGCCTACGAAAATCCCCCATTCAAAATGGAAACATCTAAAGAGATTGGGAGCTTCTCCACTTTTTTAGATCATTGTCATTGACATTGAAAAGCTTTTACCTTAGTAGCAACACCTAGCTCTTTTTTGGAAAGAAACAAGGCAACAAATAATACCAACTAAGCAAAAAATCTTTCCCTACCAAATAAATTAGTGAAGAGCAAAAATATCTAACAATCACAACGAATAATTCCAGCAAAAATATATCTAAGAATTTGCCCTGAAATATAAAACATTCACACCCAATAAAGACATGATTTTTAACGTAGAAAACCCTTTCAATGTGAAGAGTAAAAACCATAGGGCCTATGAGACCCAATCAAAAACTTTACTATGATTTGAGGCAAATTTATAGCAGTACAATCATCAGAAAATGCTCACAAACTTATAGCAAAATAGATTCCCAAAGATATATGTAAGAATCACAAAGAGATAAGAGAGAGTTTGAAAGGAGATCACCTAAATGTAGCTACCATTCAGGCTACAAAAACTGGGGTCTCCAGAACTCCAAAAATAGATCTCCATCATTTAGATTGAAGGTCGATGAGTTCCAAACGTGCTGTCATAATTTCAGCCAAATTGAACCATAAATGACCCTCTGATAGTTAACTTGATGAAAATTGCTCTGCAAGAAAAATTGCTACTTCTTTTCTTCGTCAACACTGCCGCACGCCTCTCATTCATACTTTAATCGCTGCTGCTTCACCTTATATATATATATATATATATATATATATATATATATATATATATACATATACATACATACATACATACATACATATACATACATACATACATATATATACATACATACATACATACATACATATATATATACATACATACATACATATATATATATATGTATGTATATATATATATATATCTGTGTGTGTGTGTGAAGGCGCTAACTCTAATGGGCTTACAAAAAAGGGCCTAACAAAAATTCATTTTAGGCCAGTTTTTCTTAAAGTGCATGTGGGCTAAACCCAGAAGAAAAAATCCTATTTTTTGGATCAGGTTCATTCAAATCTGATTGGATCAAGAGGGATATTCCAAAAATTTTTCTCTTAAATTCAAATCAGATATGAAACTTTTTAGATTTGATTTTATCGATCTGATAAAATAAAATAAAAATAAAAATAAATTAAATCTAATTTAATTTATACCTTGTTATGGGTAATCCTATTACCCTGTGATGATGCTGATGATTGCCTGGATATAGCCACACAAGCGCTTGGCCTTTACCAGTATTCACTCAGGTAGGATCTGAAAATCTTCTCTTTCTCAATCTATCCTCCAAAAATAAAATCTAGATCTAATCTTAAAGGTCTTCAAAATAGATTTTGAAGATCAGGTGTCGTCTCTTGCAGTAATGCTGCCTTCTTCCTTTCTTGTCGCCTTTCTCTTGCTTGGATCGCACCAAACTAAAGCCCAAATCCTCTTGGGTGTGGAGAGGAGAGAGAAGATCAGAAGATGGCATGGAGGAGGGAGAGGGGCTATGTGGCATGGGCAAAGGGCAGAGCATCACAATCCTAGGTGCAGACAGGATTTATATGATCCTGCTACGCCATGCAGTGCTACATCATCTTGGCCAATCATGGCTCTCTGTGCAATCAGATCTAAATCTGATTGGTGGGATGACATCATCTGATCCAATCAGATTAAAGTCCCTTAGAAACCTTCTTAGATAGTGCTAAGATTGATCAAAGAAGAGTTTTTGGCACTACCCAGGTACAGAGCATGAAGCAACCTGGAGTCTCATCTGGGACTCCAGGCGTCATCATCTTTGGGCGCATGCCTCCCTAGGCATGCACCCCCTTCCTTTCCTCTTTTTAGCAGGGGGACAAAGCCCCATCTCCTCTCCTATGGGTGCATGACACATGGGCAGATGTCTAAGTGTCAAAAGTCAATGTTTGACCAAAGTCAAAAGATAAGATTTAGCAGGTGATGAAAAATGACAGGTGTTGTCTCAAATTTATCTCATAAATTAAGACAATCCTTTTCTAACCTGGACAAGCTTCAGTCAGATCAAGTAAAGGTTCCTGAGTGAGTCCAAATACATTTGGCCCAGTCGAGATAACTTTTAATGATTATTAAAGAAGAATATTAGGCTCAATCGTGTGCTAGCATGATTTTCTTGAACCTAATTGAATCTTATTCAAATCAATTGAACTGGATTAGTCCAATTGATGATATCCAGATCCAAACTCTTATTTATGTGACCCAGTTAGGTTTAGTTTCATATGGTAATGGGATATGTCATGATCTTTATCATCGACATCATCAAAATACCTTCCAATGGATCAGAACTTTTCTGATTTAGATAACTAGTATGATCGATCATCCAAATCATTCTAATTGCTCCCAAAATCCACCAGTAATACCTATCAGTATATGGTGGCAACCTGTCAGAACTGAAAATGAATCTCTCGGTGCAATTTTTATATGATTAAGTTTCTTTATCTTGAGCTCCGATCAGATTAGGGTTAAGATGATCTCATCAAATCCTAATTTCCGTCATATGAATTAATCATTCGATTCAAGTCTAATGTGAAAATTCTAATAGAAATTCTTTCTATTATTTCACTCTGCCATGGTCATGGACTTATGAACTTGATTCTCATGATCATCATATGGTTGCTCCTCATCTACCGAGGTAGATAAATCTCCTATTGGTGCAATCCAGTTCCTACAATGAACATGCTATAGCCAACATACACCTCAGAATTCCGAATGGCTAGGAGATCGAGTTATGGTATAGTTAAACTATAACACCCTTAAGGTGAACTACCGATGCACCTCAGGTCAAAGAACCAGATACACCACTGTAGCTTTGAGCTACTCATCGATGAGAAAGCAGACTTTCTTATGACTGCTTGAGGTGGTCACGCTCAATGCCCTCATTCTCTAACAAATATCTGTACTCTTGCTTCGGTGTCTCTACATCATAGACTCAAGACTCATCTATCCTAAAGAAGCGATCATACACCAACCTTTTGGATCAATCACCATCCTCATGATGATCCTACGGTCGGAAGCATTTTATGAGTTAATAATGAAAATTCATGTCTTAAATTTTCAACTCTTGAAAATATGAACTATCATTACCATTAACTCAAGGGATGTATCATAGACACTTTCAAAAATATACTATAATAGAAAATAACTCATTTTATTATTTATAGTCAAAATTATAATTTTGCCCTTAGATATGTATTACAAGTGTTAGCCAATTTTGCATATATCCAACAAACTCCCACTTGACCTAAAGTCAATTGGCTACAAATCTAAGTCCCATCTTCTTAAGATGGGCTTCGATCTTCTACTGGTCCAACGGCTTTATGAGTGGGTCTACCACATTATCTACGGAGTTGACTCTCTTGACCTCGATATAATATTTCTTGAGGTAATCATGGATGAGGTGGTATCGTCGCTCGATGTGCTTAGATTTCTGGTGAGACCTCAGCTCCTTAGCAAGGGCTATGGCACCATTATTGTCGCAGTACAAAGGAATGGCATCCGATAGCATCACTCCGATCTCTGCGGTGAATTTTTTATACCAGAATGCCTCCTTCATAGTTTCTGATGCAGCGATGTACTCTGCTTCCATGGTAGAATCTGCTATCACTATCTGCTTAAAATTTTTCTAACTGATAGCACCACCATTACATACAAACAGACTCTCAGATGTCGACTTTCTATCATCTATATCGAATATAAAATCCGAGTCTATATACCCCTAGACTTGAAGTTCTCCATTACCAAAAACCAACAATATATCCTTAGTTCTTCTCAAGTACTTAAGAATACATTTCACAGAAATCCAGTATTCTTCATCTGGATTCGATTGATATTTGTTCGTGACACTCACAGCATGGGCTATATCAGGTCGTGTACATAACATGGCATACATGAGGCTCCGTATTACTGAAGCATAAGGGATCTTGCTCATGCATTCAATCTCCTCTAGTGTGTTGGAACATATTTTTTTGGAGAGATGAATGCCATGTCTGAAGGGTACTAATCCCCTCTTATTATTTTTTATGCTAAACCTCTTTAGTACCTCCTCTATGTACATCTTCTGTGAAAGACCTAGCATCCTATTCGGTCTATCTCCATAGACCTTAATATCTAGAATGAAGGATGCTTCTCCTAGGTCTTTCATGGAGAATTCTTTGGATAACCCCATTTTAACTATAGTTAACATGGGAATATCATTCCCAATAAGGAGGATATCATCCACGTATAGTACGAGAAAGATAATAACGCTCCCACTGATCTTATTGAAGACATGATTCCTCCTCATTTTTGATGAAATCAAATAATTTGATCACATCATTAAAATGAGTATTTCAGTTTTGAGATGCTTGCTTAAGTCTATATATGGACCTTTGCAGCTTGCATACCTTGTGATCAGTGTTACTGGATGTGAAACCTAGCGGCTATTCCATATAGATATCTTTCTTAAGGTATCCATTTAAGAAAGCTATTTTCACGTCTATTTGTCATATTTCATAATCAAAATAGGCTGCAGTAGCAAGCAATGTGCGGATGAATTTTAGCATAGCTATTGGCAAAAAGATATCTTGATAGTCAATGCCTTCGCACTGACTATAACCTTTTGCCACTAATCTAGCTTTGAATATCTCCATATTTTCATCTGCACCAATCTTTCTCTTGTAGATCCATTTACATCCAATAGGTAGTATACCTTCTGATGGATCTACCAAGGTTCAGACTTGATTTGAGTGCATCCAGTCAATTTTTGACTTCATTACCTCTAACCATTTTTTGGAGTCGATATCTGATATCGCCTCATCATAAGTTTTGGAATCATCTTCATGAACCCCATTACCTACGAGAAATATTTTCTCTACTTTCTCTGAAATAGTACCTAAGTACCTTTCAGAAGGATAGAAAACTCTTTTCGATCTACTAGGTGGAGGAGGTACTGATTGTATTGGCTCAACCTGATTTGGTTCCATAGGATCCTTAGCTCGTTGCTCTTATGAGACTTTCTCGCTTGATTTACTTTCCAATACCACTATCTTGAATAAACTATTTTTCAAGAAAGATGGCATGCCGACTCACAATCACATTGTGATCTTTTGGAATATAGAAATAATATCCTAATGACACTTTAGGATATCCTATAAATTGAGCTCTAAAGGATCTAAAGCCTAACTTATCCGCTTGTTGTCTTTTGACATGAGCCGGACAATCCCAAATTCTGAGATGACTCAAATTTGGTTTCTTACCATGCCATATCTTATACGGTGTGGTAGGAATAGTTTTAGAGAAAATCCTATTCAGTAAATATATAGCAGTTAACAAACTATGTTCTCAAAAAAAATTAGGAAGGTCTATGAAGCTCATCATGGATCAGACCATATCTAATAGGGTCTGGTTCCTCCGTTCTGAAATCTCGTTGAGTTGAGGTGTTTCGGGTGGAGTCTATTGAGAGACTATACTATTTTTCTTGAGATAGTCTAGGAATTTTTGACTAAGATATTTACCTCATCGATCTGATCGAAGAACCTTAATGGATTTTTTAATTTACTTTTTGACTTCATGTTTGAATTTTTTTGAACTTTTCAAAAGCTTCAAACCTATGTCTCATAAGATACACGTACCCATATTGAGATAAATCATCGATAAAAGTTATGAAGTAGACAAAGTTGCCTCTAGCGGCACATCAAATGAGCCACACACATTAGTATGTACTAGGGTAAGTAGATCCATGGCCCTTTCTCCATGTCCTACAAAAGAGAGCTTAGTCATTTTGCCATGAAGATAAGATTCATAAGTTGGATATGACTCGAAAGTCAATGGACTCAATAGCCCGATTTTTTTTAATTTGTTAATCCTATCTTCTGCTATATGATCTAGCCTTAGGTGCCATAGATACCTATCATTTGGACTATCCCTGGGTCATTTTATGGCATTCACATTTTGCTCGATATTAAAGACGGATACATCAATATGTAACTGATAGAGATCGTTAATGAAAAAATCACCTACAATTTTATTTCTTTCATAAAAAATATTATAATGGTCCTTAAGAAAACTAGTTACATAACCTTCTTGTGCTAACATGAAATAGAAATCAAATTCCTACTTGCAGCAGGCACATAATAACAATCCCTAAGTACTAAATCTAAACCAAATGATAGTTGAAGAGGGTAGGTTTTCACGGCCATAGCAGCAACTTTTGCTCTATTTTCGATGCGTAGGATCATCTCACCATCCCTCAACCTCCTGCTATCCTCAAGATCCTGCATGAAAGTGCACAAATGAGCATTAGAACCAAAGTCAAGCATCCAACTGGATGTAGAAAAAATTATAAGATTTGATTTAATAACGAGCATACCTCCAGAAAGACCTATCTCCTTCTTATTCTTCAGGGTGGCCAGGTATATAGGGTAGTTCTGCTTTCAGTGACTGTCTGTATTACAATGGAAATACTTTTCTTTATCAGCGGCCTTCTTCTTCAGCTCTGCCTTCTTTTTCTTTCCATCTTCCACTTTCTACCTTTTCACAGACTTCTTCTTTCCAAAAAAACTTTTTCTTGGAAGAAGTCCATTTCATAGCAAGTACTGAGCCTTTAGAATCTTTCATAGAAAGCTCAGCAGTAACCAGCATATTCATAAGTTCGGCCAAAGTACTCTGAAGTTTATACATATGGTAGTTCATGATAAACTATCCATATGCATCAGTTAAGGATTGCAGAATTATGTCATTCTGCAGATCCTGATCTAATTTTACTCCGAGCTTCTCAAGCTCTTCCAAGTTCTTGATCATCATCAGACAATGATCTTGGACTGACTGTCCATCACATATTTTAGTTTAAAAAATCATTTAGTGACCTAATATTTAGCTGCACGACTCTGTTCATCAAACAACTCTTATAGATGAGACAATATTTGATGGACAGTCTTGATATCTTCATGTTGGCATTGAAGCTCGTCAGACATTGAGCCCAACATGTAGTATCTAATCTTGTTATCTTCATCCATCCATTTGTCTAGAGATGCTCTCTATTCAGCGAACGGACGAGCTAGTAAGGTGGGAGGATCCTCATCCAATACATGAGTTAATTTCTCAGAATTCAAAATGATTTTAAAATTCTAGAGCCAATCCTTATAATTGGATCCGGTCAATCTATGGGTGTCCAGGATATGGATTAGTGGGTTGGACGCAGATATTTTTCTGTAGAGAGTCTAAGTTTCTAGTTAGATTTTATAATTAAGACTTGATCAATTTATTTAGAAATTTAATTTTTAAATAAATTAGCTTCCACTATTTTCTCAGATCCCTACACTCCCTCTGTACAGATGTAAAAATTTTCATGATTAATAATTTCTAGTCGATGGTGTGGTCCCACCAACTAACTCATCACCTCACCTAACAGTTATTGGTGATGGGTTAGCCAATGAGTGAACAACTCTTGTTCAATGATTCTCTAATCATAGTGCACCCATGCTTGGTCTCTAATTCATGAATCTCATCGTATCTGAAATATTGATTTACTCCTTAGTTAAGTCAGACCCACCATTTGCATAGATTAGATTCTTAATTGGGTCTCTCACCATATTCAAAATATTAAGCCCAATCCATCCTCCAGCCCATAGCATCCAATGCCTAATAGATATGGTTGCATCTTCTCAATGCAATTAAACCACTATGATCAATCGAGAACAATCAACCCCGAAAAGGGCTCGCACATCTATAATGGTGGAAGACCTTAGACTTGACTTGACATAGCCCATAACCATTATGACTAACCTAGTGGCATGGGTTAGCTCAGATTATTAGCCACCTCAGATCAGGACTGAGCCAACAAATATGGCTAAGTAAGTGAGACCGGTGGAAGGGATATGCCATTAACTTGATAAGAATGCATTCGAGTCGAATAGCTCCCAATTAAAAATCAGTTGGTCGTATCTGCCAAACTTACCTTAGACATCAAATTGTTGAGCCAGAACCAATCGGGTTAGCCTACAATCCAAACTCTAACCATTGAGCCTAATTAGGTTTTAATTTGATCGATCACTCATGTGACCCAACCTTGACCCAGACTTAATCCTATTAGGTTGGTCAATTTAAGCACTCTTAATCCCATCTAACTAACTCTTGATTCGGTTTGATCAATGCTAGACCTAATTGAGCTATCCAAGTCCGAATCCAATTTTATGAATATGTCTTAGATCTAAAAATTCTCAATTTTAGATCTAACATATTTCATAATCTTAATTCTTAATTAAGTTTGGAATTCATAAATAAAATATGTAAATAAAATCTTAGGGTTTCAGGATCTAGAGTTTTGCAGAAAATAAGTTTTGATATCTGATTAAAGACGAACACGTAGCACCCCTACACATCATAAGAACATCCCATCAAATGGGAGGAGAGGATATTTAAATCCTACTTTATTCTTATGACCAGACAATCAAGGAAAATGCCTTAATCAGAAATATGATGAATCTATAAAACTAGTTAGATCTACATCATATATCACATATAAAAATTGATCTAACTTAAAAACATATTTTGCATACATCTCATGTATCATATCATGCATGTTTTAGATCTAAATTATCTCATAAACATCTAAAAAATAAAATTTAAATTTGATCATATCAAATTAAATTTATTCAAGATAATTTTGTAGAACTATTCTACAACTAGTCTAAACATGCATCTATCATATCTCATATGAACAAAATTAAATAAATTTATTTTTTATTTTTTAGATCTAATTATAATATTTATAATATTAAAAAATAGTAAATAAATAAATTTAAAAATTATAATTAATTTAAATTAAAATTATGATCATCTCAGACTACATATAGAATAATTCTATTCCTAGTTTAGTCATGCATCTCATACATATCAGATCTAGATTATTTAATTTTTAATTTTTTTAATTTTAGATCTAATCATATCTCATGTAACATCTAAAATCATCTAACTATTAGATCAAAATAAATTAAAATTAGATCTAAATAATTATGAAAACCTGGCTCTAATACTAGTTGAAAGAAAAATCCTATTTTTCAGGTCGGTTCGTTCAGATCTGATTGGATCAAGAGGGATATTTCAAAAAAATTTTTCTTAAATCCAAATTAGATCTGAGATTTTTTAGATTTGATTTTATCAATCTGATAAAATAAAATAAAAATAAAAATAAATTAAATCTAATTTAATTCATACCTTATTATGGGTAATCCTATTATCCTGTAATGATCCTGATGATTATATGAGGTTCTAGATGTAGCCACGCAAGCACTTGACCTCTACCAGTATCTACTCAGGCAAGATCTGAAGATCTTCTCCTTCACAATCTATCCTCCAAAAATTAGATCTGGATCTAATCTTGAAGGTCTTCAAAATAGCTTTTGAAGATCGGATGTCGTCTCTTGCAGTAGTGCTGCCTTCTCGTTTCTTGTTGCCTTTCTCTTGCTTGGATCGCACCAAACTAAAGCTCAAATCCTCTTGGGCATGGAGAAGACAGAGAAGATTAGAAGATAGCATGGAGAAGGAGGGAGAGGGGTTGTGTGGCATGGGCAAAGGGCAGAGCATCACAATCCTAGGTGCAGACAAGATTTATATAGATCCTATTACACCATGCAGTGCTACATCATCCCGACCAATCATGGCTCTCTATGCAATCAAATCTAAATCTAATTAGAGGGATGACATCATCTGATCCAATTAGATTAAAGTCCCTCAGGAACCTCCTTAGATGGCGCCAAGACTGGTCAAAGAAGAGTCTTTGGCGCCATCCAAGTATAGAGCATGAAGCAACCTAGAGTCCCATCTATATGGGACTCCAGGCATCATCATCTTTGGGCACATGCCTCCATAGGCATGCACCCCCTCCCTTTTCTCTTTTTAGCAGAGGGACAAAGCTCCATCTCCTCTCCTATGGGTGCATGACACATGGGCAGATGTCTAAGTGTCAAAAGTCAATGTTTAACTAAAGTCAAAAGACAAGATTTAGCAGGTGATGAAAAATAGTAGGTGTTGTCTCAAATTTATCTCATAAATTAAGATAATTTTTTTCTAACCTAGACAAGCTCCAGTCAGACTAAATAAAGATTTTTGAGTGAGCCCAAATATATTTGGCTCAGTCGAGATAACTTTTAGTGATTATTGAAGGAGAATATTAGGCTCAATCGTGTGCTAGCATGATTTTTTTGAACTTAATTGAATCTTATTCAAATCAATTGAACTGGATTAGTCTAATTGATGATATCCAGATTCAAACTCTTGTTTGTGTGATCCAGTTAGATTCAGTTTCATATGATAATGGGATATATTATGATCTCTATCATCGACATCATCGAAACACCTTCCAATGGATCAGAACTTTTCTGATTCAGACAACTAGTATGATCGATCATCTAAAACATTTTAATTACTCCCAAAATCCATGAATGACACCTAGCAGTATATGGTGGCAATCCATTAGAACTAAAAATGAACCTCTCGGTGTAGTTACTGTGTGATTAAGTTCCTCTATCTTGAGCTCTGATCGGATTAGGGTTAAGGTGATATCGTCAAACCCTAATTTTCATCATATAAATTAATTATTCAATTCAAGTCCAATGTAAAAACCCTAATAGAAAATTTTTCTATTATTTTACTCTACCATAGCCTTAGGTTTATGGACTTGATTCTCATGATCATCATATGGCTGCTCCTCATCTATCGAGGTAGATAGATCCCCTATTGGTGCAATCTAATTTCTATAATGAACATGCTATAGCCAACATACACCTCAAAATTTTGAATGGCTAAGAGACCGAGTTATAGTGTAGTCAAACTATAACACCCTCAAGATAAACTATCGATGCACCTCAGGTCAAAAAACCAGACACACCACTGCAGCTTCGAGCCAGTCATCAACGAAAAGGTAGACTTTCTTATGACTGCTCGAGGTGGTCACGCTCAGTGCCCTCATTCTCTAACGAGTACCTATACTCTCGCTTCGATGTCTCTATACCGTAGACTCAAGACTCATCTATCCTAAAGAAGCGATCGTATACCAACCTTCCGGATCAATCACCATCTTCATGATGATCCTACGATCGGAAGCATTTTATGAGTTAATAATAAAAATTTATGTCTTAAATTTTCAACTCTTGAAAATATAAACTATCATTACTATTAACTCAAAGAATGTATCACAGACACTTTTAAATACACACTATGATAGAAAATAATTTATTTTATTGTTGATAATCAAAATTATAATTTTGCCCTTAGATGTGTATTATAAGTGTTAGCCAATTCTGGCTTCTAGGGCACACATATCCAATAGACCCAACAAATCTCCCCCTCCAGCCCATATGAGGAAGGAGACACTTTATCAAGCTAATTACTCAAACTTAATGTCGGCTGTCTCAGCACATAGCTCAAGCTTCTCACGAGGTACCACCTTTGTCATCATATCAGCAGCGTTCTTATCGGTGTGGATCTTTTCAAGTTCAAGCAATTTAGAATTCAAAACATCTTGAATCCAATAATACCTTATATCAATATGCTTTGATCTACCATGAAAGGTCAGATTCTTACCAAGATAAATAGCATTTTGATTATCACAAAATAACACATATCTCTTTTGAGTGAACCTAAGTTCATGAATAAATTTCTTCGTCCATAGTAACTCTTTGCATGCTTCGATAGCTGCAATAAACTCAGTTTCTATAGTAGATAAAGCAACGCATTTCTGCAACCTGGACTGCCATGCCATAGCTCCCCCTGCAAAGATAATCAAATAGCCTGAAGTAGATTTTCTTAAGTCCAAATCTTCAGCTAAGTCTGAATCTATATAACCAACAAGCATAGATTTTTCAAACCCAAAACAAAGCTTCAAATTAGTATTACCATGAAGATATCTCATAATCCACTTCACAGCATTCCAATGCTATCTCTCTACCTGGATTAGAGAGAAATAACTGTACCAGCTGCATGAGTTAAATCTAGCCTTGTGCAAATCATAGCATACATTATACTTCCTACTGTAGATGCATAAGAAACACTTTGCATGTCTCTCTTCTCTTCATCACTAGAAAAAGATTGTTCACTACTTAGCTTAAAGTGTGTGGCAAGAGGTTTACTTACCAATTTAGCTTTCTCCATGTGAAACCATACCTTCTCCATATACTTCTCCTAAGACAACCACAACTTCTTAGCTTCCCTGTCACGTGAAATTTTTATGCCAAGAATCTATTTTGCTGGTCCCAAATCTTTCATGGCAAAAAACTTGCGACTCGTGCTTTAACCTATCAATTCTAGAAGCACTGTGATCAATAATAAGCATATCATCAACATAAAGCAATAAAATAATGAAGTCATCATCAAAGAATTTTTGAACAAATACACAATGGTTAGAAGTCATCTTCCTGTAGCCTTGTTGAATCATGATAGACTTGAACTTCTCATACCATTATCTAGGAGCTTGTTTCAGGCCATACAAGCTCTTTTTCAATCTACAAATGTAATTCTCTTTTCCTTGCACTATAAAATCCTCAAGCTATTCCATATAAATTTTTTCATCCAAATCACCATGAAAAAAAGCAATCTTCACATCCATCTGCTCAACCTCTAAATTACTAGGGATATCTATACTGAGCAATAACAAATAGAGACATACTAGTTTATGGAGACCTTAGTTGAATGACTACAACAATGATGCTATATTTCCAGTAACAATAATTAGCCTAGTAGAAGTGATTCTTGTAATAGTATTTATAGTAGAATAATTCCAATAATAGATGCAGTAACAATTATTGCAATAACAACAGTAGTTATTGTGGTAAAGGAAACCACAACCACAAAGTGTTAGAGGCTGTTGGGGAAGTTACCCACCCATCGACTGAGTCCAATCTCTTTGGGCTTGCCCAAAATGACATGATAAAGTTATACCAGATGCGGACCAAGGACCGCCGACCCAACTAGTCAAGCAGAAGGAATCTCTGCCTAACATCCGCGATGAGCAACCTCGACTCAGAGGAGGCAAGAGAGATTCCTTCCTAAATGAAAGGCCAGAATATGGCCTAATGGCCTATAGTGCTAGGCCTAAGAAACTCATAAATTCTGGCTAGTGGCTATAGGCTCAACCTCTAAATAAGAGAGGTAAAAAAAGGGACTCTCATGCAAATAAAGAAAAGTAAGCACAAGCAAAGGGAGAACACTCTCTGCTCTCCTAGCTCTCTTCTTCTTTTTTTTTTTTTCTATTATTCTCAGGGCTTCGGCTAACTTAAGCATTGGAAGGCACCCTATCGAAATACTCTCAAATTAGTGTGGACTTTCTTTGCAAGTATCCTCTGGCACCATGGATCTAGAGTGACATCCAGCTCTAGCCACATCAGTGACTGTCCGAAGCTCTGCGACAACATGGCCCATTTATATAATATGATGATATCTTAGAATTTAATAAGGTAGCTCTATAAGCTTTCAAGAGAACTATTAAACTTGTGGAGGCTAAGAATTGGTTGGATGATACGGAGAATGCATTTGTAGTTGTGAAATGCACAGAAGAAGATAAGATAACATACACCTTCTACATGTTACAAGGAGAAGTATCTGATTGGTAGAGAATGGTGCAACATAAGCATACCCATGATATAGAGCCATTCACTTCGGAGAAGTTCTATAAGGTTTTTTAATGAAAAATTCTTTCCTTCCAGCATTAGACATGAAAAGAACAAGAATTTATAGCTTTAAGGCAAAGATGTATGAAGAAGATAAGATAACATACACCTTCTACATGTTATAAGGAGAAGTATCTGATTGGTAGAGAATGGTGCAACATAAGCATAACCATGATATAGAGCCATTCACTAGGGAGAAATTCTATAAGGTTCTTTTATGAAAAGTTCTTTCCTTCTAGCATTAGATAATGAAAGAACAAGAATTTATAGCTTTAAGGCAAAGAGGTATGATGTAACTCAATATGAAGTCAAGAATAATAAGCTAGCTAAATTTTCTCCTAAGTTGGTGGAGGATGAAGTGATCCAACTATACAAGTTTCAAATAGACTTAAGAGCAAAAATTAGAAATGATGTAGCACCATTTTTGTTAACTACTTATAAAGACAGTAAATAGTGAACTAATCATAGAGAGAGAGCTCGATCAGGAACAAAAAGAAAAGGAAGTCAGAGGAAAATGTATAGACTAGCAATTTCACAAGATGGACAAAGTTTAACTTGATAATTAAAGATACAAAAAAATCTAGCAAAAAATGGTTAGACAACAGCAAAGGTATTCTGAATGCTATTCTTGATATGGAAGAAATCATCTAGATAAGGATTATCCTTGCAAAACTGGTGCTTATACTCTCAACCAGAAGTGCTTTTTGAGAAGCTGAATGATGTTAAAGATTGATATGGAAAAGGCCTATGATAGAGTTCATTGGCCTTTCTTGAATTACATTATGCAGGACTTTGGTTTTCATCATACTTTCTTAAGGTAGGTGGAGGCTTGTGTTTTGGGGCCTCGGTTTGCTTTGCTAATAAATGGTAAACCAACTATTTGATTGACTCTTTCTTAAGGCCTAGGGCAAGGATACTTGCTCTTTCCTTATTTATTCTTTGCTCGGATATATTATATGATATATCAAGTTCCGGCATGTGGCTATTCAATCAAAATTGCTAAGAGCATATCAACCTTGGGGGACCGGTTGTTTCTCATATATTGTTTGTTGATGACTGTCTTTTAAAATCTAGGGCAACTGTGAGGGATGCAATCAAGGTTTGCAAACTCAATATCGTAATCCATGCTGATTGCCAATCGGTACGGTATCATACCATATTGACCGTAACCCCATTGATAAGCCTATAGTTAGCATGGGACTATCCATTACCAATAAGGAGGGAGTATCATCACGATAGATACGAGAAAGATAATAACGCTCCCACGATCTTTATGAAGACATGGATTCCTCCCAATTTTTTGATTGAATACAGAATCCAAATGTTGATCAACATCATAAAATAGAGTATTTTCAAGTTATTGAAGCATGCTTTGCTTACAGTCTAGTTATGGACCTTGGCAGGCCTGCAATAACATTGTGTCAGTCAGTGTTAACTGGTGTGAAACTAGGGGCTGATTCCATAATAGATAATCTTTCTTAAGGTATCCATTTAGAAAGGCAATTTTCACGTCTATTTGTCATATTTCCTAATCAAATGGGCATGCAGAGCAAGCAATAGTGCGCCATGAATTTTAGCATTAGCTTCGCAGCACAAAGCAAATCTTAGATAGTCATGCTTCGCACTGAACTCGGTATAACCTTTTCCACTAATCTCACGCTCTTGAATATCTCCATATTTTCATCCTGCCACCATCTTTACTCTTGTAGATCCATTTTACATCAATAGGTAGTTACCGTTTGATGGACTACAATGGTTCAGACTTGATAGTTTGAGTCGCCATTACACAGTCAATGTTTGAACTTCAAGATACCTGCTAACCATTTTTTGGAGTCGATTTATCTGGATATCGCCCTACATCATAAGTTTTGGAATCATACTCATAACCCCATTAACCTACAGAGAAATATTTTCTAGCTACTTTCTCTGAAATTTAGTACCTAAGTACCTTTAGAAGGATAGAAACTCTTTTCGACTACTAGTGAAGGACGGTATGATTGTATTGGTCAATCCTGATACTTGTTCCATGAGGATCCTCTAGCTCGTGGCTCTTATGAGACTTTCTCGCTTATTTACTTTCAATCACCACTATCTTGGAATAAATAAAACTATTTTTCAACGAAAGATGATGCCGACTACAATTACACATTGTAGACTTATTGGAACTTAGAAAATATCCTAATGAACTTTAGGATATCTAATAAATTGACGCTCTATAAAGGATCTAAGCCTAACTTACCGCTTTAGTCTTTGACATGCACCGGACCAATCCAACTATCTGAGATGACTCAAATTTGGTTGTCTTACATGCCATATCTTATACGGCTTGTGGTAGGAATTTTTCTAGAGAGAATCCTATTCAGTAAATAATGTTAGCAGTAAGACAAACTATTTCTCAAAAAAAAATGTAGAGAAAGGTCAATGAAAGCTCATCATGGATCAAGAGCCATATACTAATAGGGCTGTTCCCCGTTACTAAATACTCGTATTGAGTGAGGCCTTTTGGGTGGAGTCTATTGAGAGACTATATACTATTTATTCTTAGAGATAAGTCTAGGTATTTTTTGCATAAGATCATTCACCTCATCGATCGCTGATACGGAAGAACCCAGTAATGATTTTTTAATTTAACTTTTCTGACATTCATGTAATTTGATTTCTTTTTGAACTTTTCAAAAAGACTTCAAACCTAATGTCCTCATAAGATTACAGTACCCATTTTGAGATCAAATCCGATAAAGTAAGAAGTAGACAAAGTCTCGCTCTAGCGGCAACATCAAATGAGCCACACAGTTCAGTTGTAACTAGAGGTAAGTAGTCCATGGCCACTTTCTCCATGTCCTACACAAGAGAGCTTATCATTTTGCCATGATCATAAGATTCATGAAGTCTGGCATATAGATCGAGAGTCACTGGACTCAATAGCCCGATTTTTTTTAATTTGTTAATCTATCCTTGCTGCATATATGATCTAGCCTTAAGGTGAAATTACCTAATTCATTTGGCACTATTCCTGTCATTTTATTGGCATTCACATTTTGCTCGCATATCAAAGACGATACAGTCATATGTAACCTGATAGGAATCGTTAATACGAAAAACATCACCTAACAATTTTATTTCTTTAATATAAAGAATATGATCAATGGTACCTTAAGGGAAAACTAGTAACCATAACTAGTTTCTTGTTGCTAACATGAAATAGAAATTCAAATTACCGATCTGCAGCAGCACATAAACAATCACTAAGTACTAAATCATCAAAACCAAAAATAGTTGAAGAGGATAGGTATTTTCACGCCATTGCAGCAACTTCTTTGGCATCTATTTTCGATGCGCTAAGGATCATACTCAACATCCCAACCTCCTAAGCATCCTCAGATCCTGCTGAAAGTGCACAAAATGAGCATTAGAACCAAACGTCAAGCATCCAACCCTGATGATAGAAAAAATTATAAGATTTAGACTTTAAAATAACGAGCATAACCTCCAGAGAAGACCTATCCTCTTCTTAGTTCTTCAGGTGGCCAGGTATAATAGGTAGTTCCTGCTACTTCAGGAAACCTGTCTGTCATAATACAATGGACAATACTTTTCAATTTATCAGGCGGGCCCTTCTCTCTCGCTGCCCTGCCTTCTGCTTCTTTCCTACTCTCCACTTTCTGTACCTTTCCAGATTCCTTTCCCTATTCGCAAATAAAAAACCTTTTTCTTGGAGAAGTCCATCTTTTGCATAGACAAAAGTACTCTGAGCCTTGTAGACAATCTTTCATAGACAAGCTCAGAAAACAGCAGTAACCACGCCATTTCATACACGTATCGCCAAAGTATCTGAGGTTATACATATGGTAGGTTTCACTGATGATACACATAGTCCACTATGCACTCAGTTAAGGATGCAGAATGACTGTCATTCTGCCAGATCCTGGATTCTATTTATCCAGCTTCTCAAGCTACTTCAAAGTTCCTCTCAATCACTCCATACAGACAATGATCTTGGACCTGGACTCAGATCCCACTCACCAATTTTTTAGTCTTAAAAATCAATGTTTAGTGAACTAAATTATACGCTGCAACGACTCTGTTCATCAAACAACTCTTAGATAAGATGAGACATTCTTGCAATGGACAGATCTGATATCCTTCATTTCTGGCATTAGAAGTCGTCAGACATTGCAGGCGACCAAACATGTAGTAATCTATCTGGATATCTTCTCCATCCACTTATGTCTAGAGATGCTTCTCTATTCAGCGAACCGGACGAGCTAGTAAGTGTTGGGAGATCCTGCCATCCGAATACATGAGTTAATTTCTCAGAATCAAAATTGATTATTAAAATTCTAAGAGCCATGCCTTATAATTCGATCCGGTCAAATCTATGCGGTGTCAGGATATGGATTTAGTGGTTGGAAGCAGATACTTTTTCTGATAGAGAGTGCTAAAGTTCTAGTTAGTTTTATAATTAAGACTTGAATCAGATTTATTTAGAAAAATCTTAATTTTTATAAATAAATTAGCTTCCCACTATTTTCTCAGATCCCTACACTCCCCCTGCTGCTAAGACTGTAAAATGTTTCATGATTAAATAATTCTAGCTCCAGATGGTGTGGTACCACCAACTAACTCCATCACCTCACCTACCAGTTATTGGTGATGAGTTGCCAAACATGAGTTGAACAACTACCTTGTCCAAGCATTCTCATATCATATGCACCCATGCCTTCGGTCTCTCCAATTCATGATTTTACCATCGCTATCTGGAAATATTGATTTACTCACTTAGTTAAGTCAGACCCACCATTTGCAAAATTGAGATCTAAATTGGGCCTCTCACGAATAATTCCAAAATATTAAGGCCCAAAATCCATCCTCCCAGCCCTATCAGCCAATCAATGCATAAATAATAATGGATTGCACTATTACTACAATGCAAATTAAAACACCCTATGACTCAACACGAGAACAAATCAACCCCCATTAAAAGGGGCTCTGCACATCTATAAATGGATGGGGGGGGAACAAAAAGGGAAACCCATTTTAGACTGTTGACAAGCATAACCATATTATACAAACCCTAGTAGGCACTGGTTAGCACTCAGCCATTATTAGGCCACCTCAGAGATCAGGTAATGACAGCCAAAAACTATGGCTACGAAAGTGAACCGACCGGCAAGGGATATGCTCACTATAACACCTTGTATGAAGAAATGCATATTCTGCAGATCTCGTGAGACTAGCTCAACCAATTAAAACTCATTTGACCGCCTATCTGCCAAACCATATTACCTCTAGACATCAATTCGTTGAGCCACAACACAAACTCGGCCGTGATCAGCCCTACACATCCAACACTCTAACCATTGAAGACCCTAATAGGTTTTAGATCTTGACTATCGATCACCATCAATGTCGAGCAACCTTTTGACCCAGACTTAATCTATTAGGTTTGGTCACTATTTAAGGCACCTCTTAATCCCATCACTAACTAAACTCTTGAACTTCGGTTTGATCAATCGCCGTAGAGCCATAAATTGACAGCTACTCCAGGCCGAATTCCAATTTTGATGAATATGTCTTAAAGATCTAACCAATTCGTCAGATTTCTAATCTAACATCATTATTCACGTAATCCTTCAAATCTAATTAAAACTTTTTAGGAAATTCCAGCTAAATAACAAAATGTCAAATACAGAATCTATAAGTGGTAATTCAGAGGATCTACGAGTTTGCAGAGAAACTAAAGTTTTGAGTATCCTGAGTTAAAGACGAACCACTGAGCTGAGCCACCCTACAACATCATAAGAAACAATTCCCATCAAAATGGAGAGGAGCGATACTTTAAATCGCCTACTTCTATTCTCTAATGACCGAACAATCAAGGAAGAAATGCACTTTAATCAGAAATATGATGATCTATAAACTAGTCTAGATCTACACACTATATCACGATATAAAATTGACATCTAAACTAAAAACAATTGCCACTACATCTCTGTAATCATATCATGCATGTTTCAGAAATTTAAATTTATCTCCATCAAACATCTAACAAAGAAAAATTTAAATCTTGATCATATCAAATACTTTATTCAAGAATACATTTGTAAGAAACTAATTTCTAACATAGTCTAACATGCCATCTATTCCAATATCTATGATATGAACCAGAAACTTAACATCAAATTTATACTTTTTTCTTTTTTAGATCTACATTATAATATTTTACTTATATTAAAAAAATTCAGATAATTAAATAAATTTAAAATGTATAAATAACTTTAATTAAGAATTATTGATACATATCAGATACACTATAGCAATAATTCTATTCCTAGCTTTAGGTTCATGCATACTATACAATCCATCAGATCCTAGAATTATTATAATTATTTAATTTTTTAATTTTAATCTAATCACTATCTTCATGTAACATCTAAAATCATCTAACTATTAGATCAAAAATAAATTAAAAATATAGACTACATACAATAATTATGAAAACCTGGCATCTAATACTAGTTGAAAGAAATCCTATTTTTCAGTCGGTAAGTTCAGATTCTGGCATTGGAATCAAGAGGGAATATAATTCAAAAAAAGATTTTTACTAAATTCCAAATTAGGACTCTGAGATTTTTTTTAGAGTTGATCTTTAATCAATCTAGATAAAATAAAATAAAAATAAAATAAATTAAATCTAATTAATTCAACCTTTATGCGTAATCCTATACTCCTGTAATGATCACTGAATGAATTATATCGAGGTTCTAGATGAGCCACGCAAGACACTTGACCTCTACAGATCTACTCAGGCAAGATCTGAAGATCTTCTCCTTTCACAAGTCTATCCTCCAAAATTAGATCTGGATCTAATCTGAAAAGGTCCTTCAAAGATAGCTTCTTGAAGATCGGATTCGATCCTCTTGCAGGTAGTGCTTGCTATTCTCGCTTTACTCTTTTGCCTTTCTCTTGCTTGGATCAGCACCAAAACTAAAGCTAAAACATCCCTTGGGCATGCGAGAGACAGAGAAGATTAGGAAAAGATAGATTGTAGAAGGAGGGAGAGGGGTTGCGTGGCATGGCAAGAGGCAGAATCACAATCCTAGTGCAAGACCAGATTTATAACTTTAGATCCTATTAACCAATGCAGTCTACATCATTCCCGACCAAATATGAGTCCTCTATGCAATCGAAAATCTCAATCTAATAGAGGGATATGACTCGATCTAAATCCAATTAGAAATAAAGTCCCTCAGAGAACCCTCCTTAGGATGCGCCAAGATGGTCAAAAGAAGACCAGTCTTTGGCGCCAGCAAGTATAGCAGCATGAAAAGCACCTAGAGGTCCCATCTACATATGGGGACTCCAGGCATCATATCCTTTGCATACTGCCTCCATAGGCATGCACCCCCTCCCTTTTCTCTTTTTAGCCAGAGGACAAAAGACTCATCTCCTTCTCTATGGGTTGCTGACACCATTGAGGCGAGATGTACTACAGCGTCAAACGTTCAATGTCTTAACATAAAGTGCAAAAGACAAGATTCTACACCGCGTGATTAAAAATGTTAGAGTGTTGTCTCAACATTTATACTCAAATAAAATAAGATAATATTTTTTACTAACCTTAGACCAAGCTCCAGTCAGACTAACTTAAAGATTTTTGAGTGCGCCCAAATTATTTGCTCAGTCGAGATAACTTTTAGTGGATTATTGAAAGGGAAGTTATTAGCTCAATCGATGTGCGAGCATGATTTTTTGAAACTTAATGATCCTTATTTCAAATCAAGTGACAACTGATTAGTCTAATGATGATATCCAGGATTCAAAAACTCTTGTTTGCTTGTGATCAGTTAGATTCCAGGGTCATTATTGATATGGGATATATTATGAATCTTAATCATCGACATCATCGAAACACCTATCCAATGAGATCAGAAACTTTTTGATTCAAGACAACTAAGTTATGATCGATCATCTAAAACATTTAAATACTCCCAAAATCATGAATGACACCTCACAGCAGTATATGGATGGCACAATCCCATATAGAACGTTTAACAAATGCAACCTTCGTTGTATTGTGTAGTTACATGTGTGATTAAGATTCCCTCATCTTGAAGCCCTGAGTCGGTTAGGCGTATAAGGGTGATATTCGTCAAACCTATTTCATCATTATAAATGTATTATTTCAAATTCAAGTACCAATCCGTAAAAACCCTAATAGAAACATACTTTCGAAGTTATTTCTACTCTAACCATAGGCCTACGGTTTATGACTTGATGTCTCCCATGATCATCATAATGGCGTGCTCCTCGAATCTCCATCGAGGATAGATAGATTCCATTGGTGCAATCTAATTTCTATAATGACATGCTATAGCCCACAAATAACACCCTCAAAATTCTTGACTGGCTTAAGACGAGTTCATAGATTTAGCTCAAACATATAACACTCCTCCAAGAATAAAAATATCGATGCACCTTCAGGTCAAAAAAAACCAAGACACACCCACCTGCCAGTGCTTCGACCAGTCACTCACGAAAGGTAGGACATTTGAACTCACTGACTGCTCGACAGGTGCGTACGACGCCTCAGTGCCCCTCATTCTGAGTACCTGCAATACTCTCGCTTCGACTCATCTGATACTCCCGTAAGACTCAAGACTCATCTAATCCGTAAAAGCATCGCTCTTATACCAACCCTTCCGGAACAGCATCACCATCTTTTACATCGAATGATCCATACCGAATCGGAAGCAATTTTATGAGTTAATAATAAAAAAATTAAAATTTCTATCAACGTCTTCGAAAATAAATACTTACTCATTACTTTAACTCAAAGAACTATCCTCCACAGACACTTTAAAATTACACCACTATGATAGAAATAACTTTATTATTCAATTGTTGCATAAATCAAAAATTATAATTTTGCCCTTACGAATGATGCTATCCATATACAGTGTTAGGCCAAATTCGCTGTCTAGGCACACATGATCCAAATAGACCCAAAAAATCTCCCGCTCCAGCCCATATGAGGAAGGAGACACCTTTATCAAGCAATTACTCAACATTCAAATGTCCCGGCACGGGCTCAGACAAGCATCCAAGCTTCGTCAGACTCGAGCCACCCATCACGACATACGTACACCTTTCTGTCCATTCATCAAATCACAGCAGCGTTCTTATCGGGTGTGGATCTTTTCAAGTTCAAGCAATTTAGAAATTCAAACATACTTGAATCCAACTATACCTAGTATATCAATAATGCTTTGATCTACCATGAAAGGTCAGCAATTCTTACCAAATAAATAGCTTTTGCAATTATCACAAAATAACACATATCTCTTTTGACGTGAACCTAAGTCATGAATAAATTTCTAGATAGTCCATCAGTAACTCCTCTTTGCATGCTTCGATAGCTGCAAAAACTCGTTTCTATAAGTAATAAAAGAAACGCACTTTTCTGACAACACTGGACTTCTAGCCAATGCATAAGCTCCCACCCTGCAAGATAATCAAATAGCCTGAAGAGATTTTTCTTAAGTCCAAATTCTTCAGCTAAGTCGAATCTATACAACCGAACAAGCACCTAGTTTTCAAACCAAACAAAAGCTTCAAATTAGCTATACCATGAAGATATCTCATAATTCCACCTTCAAGCATTCCATAGCTATCTCGTCTACCTGGCAATTAGAGAGAAATAACATGTACAGCTGCATTAGAGTAATGCTTAGCCTTGCTGCAATCAATTAGCATACCATAATATACTTCCTACTGTCAGATGCATAAGAAAGCACTTTGCATGTCTCTCCTTCTCTTCAATCACTAGAAAAAATTGCTTCATACTTAGCTTAAGTGTTTGGCAAGAGGCTTTACTTACCAATTAGCTTCTCCATGCTGAAACCTTACCTTCTACCATCATTAATTCTTCCTAAGGACAAACACAAATTCTTCAGCCTTCACCTGTCATCGTGAAATTTATGCCAAGAATCGTATTTTGCTGGTCCAAATCTTTCTGGCAAAAAACACCTTGCGACTCGTAAGCTTATACCTATTTCAATTCTGACGCCACTGTGATCAAATAAAAGCATAATTAACCTGGAGTCCATCTGGACTCCAGGCGTCTCATCTTGGGCGCACGCCTCCCTTAGGCATGCACCCCCTTCCTTTCCAGATTTTAGCAGGGGACAAACCCCCATCCCTCTCCTATGGGTGCATGACCAATGGGCAGATGTCTCAAAGTGGTCAAAAGTCAAATGTTTGACCAAAGTCAAAGAATAAGAATTTAGCAGGTGATGAAAAATGGACCAGGTGTTGTCTCAAATTTATCAATAAATTAAGACAATCCTTTTCAAAACTTGGACAAGTCTTCAGTCAGATCAAGTAAAGGTTCCTGAGTGAGTCCAAAGACCATTTGGCTCAGTCGAGACAACTTTTTAATGATTATTAAAGAAGAACATTAGGCTCAATCGTAGTGCTAGCATCGATTTTCTTGAACCTAATTGAATCTCATTCAGATCAATTGAACTGGATCAGTTCAATTGATGATCACCAGATTCAAACCCTTGTTATTGTGTGACCCAGTTAGGTTCAGTTCTGTATGGTAATGGGATATGTCATGATCTCTATCATCGACATCATCGAAAACTCCTTTCGATGGATCAGAACTCTTCTGATTTCGATAAGCTAGAATGATCGATCATCTAAATCATTCTAATTGCTCCCAAAATCCACCAGTGACACCTAGCAGTATATGGTGGCAACCCATCAGAGCTGAATGCGAACCTCTTCGGTGCAGCTTACCTGTGTGATTAAGTTTCTTCTATCTTGAGCCCCGATCAGATTAGGGTTAAGGTGAACTCATCAAACCCTAGTCTCTGTCATATGAATGTAATCATTCGATTCGAGTCCAATGTGAAAATCTAAATAGAAACTCTTTCTATTATTTCACTCTACCATGGCCATGGACTTCTGGACTTGATTCTCATGATCATCATAGGGCTGCTCCTCTATACCACCGAGGTAGATAGATTCCATCTTGATGCCATCCAGTTCCTACAATGAACATGCTATAGCCAACATACACCTCAGGGTTCCATATGGCTAGGAGACCGAGTAATGGTGTAGTCAAACTATAACACCCTTAAGGTGAACTACCGATGCACCTCAGGTCAAAGAACCAGACACACTACTGCAGCATCGAGCAGTCATTGACGAGAAGGTAGACTCCCTAATGACTACTCGAGGTGGTCACGCTCAGTGCCCTCGTTCTCTAACGAGTACCTGTACTCTCGCTCCGGTGTCTCCACACCGTAGACTCAAAGACTCATCTACTAAAGAGAAGCGATCGTACACCAACCTTCTGGATCAATCACCATCCTCGTGATGATCCTATGGTCAGGAGCATTTTATGAGTTAATAATGATTATTCATGTCTTAAATTTTCAACTCTTGAAAATATGAATTATCATTACCATTAATCTCAAAGGATGTATCACAGACACTAAAACACATACTGTGATAGAAAATAACCCATTTTATTGATTTATAGTCAAAATTATAATTTTGCCCCTAGAAGTGTATTACAAGTGTCAGCCAATTCTGGCTTCTAGGGCACATATATCTAACAATCTCCCACTTATCCTAAAGCCAATTGGCTACAAGTCTAAGTCCCATCTTCTCAAGGTGGGCTTCGATCTTCTGCTGGCCCAACGGCTTTGTAAGTGGGTCTGCCACATTATCTGCGGAGTTGACTCTCTTGACCTCGACATAATCCTTCTCGAGGTAATCGTGGATGAGGTGGTATCGCCGCTCAATGTGCTTGGATTTCTGGTGAGACCTCGGCTCCTTAGCAAGGGCTATGGCGCCATTGTTGTCGCAGTATAGAGGAATGGCATCTGATGGCATTACTCCGATTTCTGCAGCAAACTTCTTGTACCAGAATGCTTCCTTCGCAGCCTCTGATGTAGCGATATATTCTGCTTCCATGGTGGAATCTGCTATCACCGTTTGCTTGAAACTCTTCCAGCTGACAGCACCACCATTGCACACAAATAGACTCTCAGATGTCGACTTTCGATCATCTATATCAGACATAAAATCCGAGTCTGTGTATCCCTGGACTTGGAAGTTCTCCGTTACCAAAGACCAACATCATATCCTTAGTTCTTCTCAAGTACTTAAGGAATACATTTCACAGAAGTCCAGTGTTCTTCACCTGGATTTGACTGATATCTGCTTGTGACACTCACAGCATGGGCTATATCAGGTCGTGTACATAGCATGGCATACATGAGGCTCCCTATTGCAGAAGCATAAGGGATCTTGCTCATGCATTCTATTTCCTCAGGTGTGCTTAGGGGCACATCTTCTTGGAAAGATGAATACCATGTCTGAAGGGTATTAATCCCCTCTTAGTATTTTCCATACTAAACCTCTTTAGTACTTTCTCTATGTACATCTTCTGTGAAAGTCCTAGCATCCTATTCGGTCTATCCCTATAGACCTTAATTCCTAGAATAAAGGATGCTTCACCTAGGTCTTTCATGGAGAATTCTTGGACAACCACATTTTGACTATGTCAACATGGGAATATCATTCCCAATAAGGAGGATGTCATCCACGTACAATACGAGGAAGACAATAGCGCTCCCACTGACCCTTTTGAAAACACATGGTTCCTCTTCATTTTTGATGAAACCAAATATTTTGATCACATCATTAAAATGAGTATTTCCAGCTCCGAGATGCTTGCTTAAGTCCATATATGGACCTTTGCAGCTTGCAAACCTTGTGATCAGTATCACTGGATGTGAAACCTAGCGGCTGTTCCATATAGATATCTTCCTCAAGATATCCATTCAAGAATGCCATTTTCACGTCCATTTGCCATATTTCATAATCGAAATAGGCTGCAACAGCAAGCAATGTGCGGATGGATTTTAGCATAGCTACTGGCAAAAAGGTATCCTGATAGTCAATGCCTTCGCGTTGACTATAACCTTTTGCCACTAATCTAGCCTTGAATGTCTCCACATTCCCATCTGCACCAATCTTTCTCTTGAAGATCCATTTACATCCAATAGGTACTATACCTTCTGGTGGATCTACCAAGGTCCAGACTTGGTTTGAGTGCATCGAGTCAATTTCTGACTGCATTGCCTCTAGCCATTTCTCGGAGTCGATATCTGATATCGCCTCGTTGTAGGTTTTGGGATCATCACCATGAGCACCATTACCTACGAGGAACATTTTCCTCTACATCCTCTGAAATAATACCTAAGTATCTTTCAGGGGGACGGGAAACTCTTTCCGATCTACGAGGTGGAGGAGGTAGTGTTCTTATTGGCTCAACCTGATTTGGTTCCAACTTGGTCCTTAGCTCGTTGCTCTTGTGAGACTTTCTCTCAAGCTTGATTTGATCTTTCCAATGCCGCTATCTTGAATAAACTATTTTTCAAGAAAGATGGCATATCGACTCACAATCACATTGTGGTCTTCTGGAATGTAGAAATAGTATCCTAATGACTCTTTAGGATATCCTATGAATCGAGCTCTAAAGGACCTAAAGCTCTAACTTGTCCGCTTGTTGTCTTTTGACATGAGCCGGACAACCCCAAATTCTGAGATGACTCAGACTTGGTTTCTTACCATGTGCCATATCTCATACGGTGTGGTAGGAATGGTTTTAGAGGGAACCCTATTCAGTAGATAAGATTGAAGTTAACAAATGATGTGTCCCCAAAGAAAATCAGGGAAGGTCTGTGAAGCTCATCATGGATCGAACCATATCTAATAGGATCCGATTTCTCCATTCTGAAACCCCGTTGAGTTGAGGTGTTCCTGGTGGAGTCCATTGAGAGACTATGCCATTTTCCTTGAGATAGTCTAGGAAATTTTTTGCTAAGGTATTCACCTCCTCGATCTGATCGAAGAACCTTAATGGATTTTTCAGTTTGTTTTTCTACTTCATGTCTGAATTCTTTGAACTTTTCAAAAGCTTCAGACTTGTGTCTCATAAGATACACATACCCATACCTAGATAGATCATCGGTAAAGGTAATGAAGTAGACAAAATTGCCTCTAGCCGGCACATCAAATGGGCCGCACACATCAGTATGTACTAGGGCAAGGAGATCCATGGCCCTTTCCCCATGTCCTACAAAAGGGAGTTTAGTCATTTTGCCTTGAAGACAAGATTCACAAGTTGGATATGACTCAAAAGTCAATGGACTCAATAGCCCATTTTTCTTTCAATTTGTTGATCCTATCTTCTGCTATATGACCTAATCTTAGGTGCCATAGATATCTATCATTTGGACTATCCCTAGGTCGTTTGGCATTCACATTTTGCTCGATAGTTAAAACAGGTACATCAATATGTAGCTGATAAAGACCATTAATAAGAAAACCATTTGCAATTTTATTTCTTTCATAAAGAATGTTACAATGGTCCTTAAGAAAAGGTGATTCACATAACCTTCTTGTGCTAAGCATGAAACAGAAATCAAATTCCTGCTACTTGCTGCAGGCACAATAATAACAGTCCTTTAAAGTACTAAGTCTAAACCAGATGGTAATCGAAGAGGGTATGTTCCCACGGCTACTGCAGCAACTCTTGCTCCATTTTCGATGCGTAGGATCATGTCTCCATCCCTCAGCCTCCTGCTATCCTCAAGATCCTGCATGAGAAGTGCACAGATGAGCACTAGAACCAGAGTCAAGCACCCAACTGGATGCAGAAGAAACCGTAAGGTTAGACTCAATAACGAGCATACCTCCAGAAGGACCTATTCCTTCTTGTTCTTCAGGGTGGCCAGGTAAGTAGGGCAGTTCCGCTTCCAATGGCCGTCGCTGTTGCAATGGAAACACTTTCCTTTATCATCGGCCTTCTTCTTCGAGCTCTGCCTTCTTCTTCTTTGATCCTTCCACCTTTTGCTTTTTCACAGACTTCTTTTTCTTTCCAAAAAAACTTTCTTCTTGGAAGAAGTCCATTCCATAGCAAGAACTGAGCCTTTAGAACCTTTCATAGAAAGCTCAGCGGTAACCAGCATATTCATTAACTCGGCCAAGGAATTCTGAAGTTTATGCATGTGGTAAGTTCATGATGAATTGCCCATATGCATCAGTCAAGGATTGCAGAATTATATCATTCTGCAGGATCCTGAGTCCAACTTTACACCGAGCTTCTCAAGCTCTTCCAAGTCCTTGATCATCATCAGACAATGATCTTGGACTGACTGTCCATCACGCATTTTAGTCTTAAAAAGTCATTTAGTGACTTAATATTTAGCTGCGCGACTCTGTTCATCAAACAACTCTTATAGGTGAGCCAACATTTGATGGAGCAGTCCTTGATATCCTTCATGTTGGCGCTGGAAGCTCGTCAGACATCGAGCCCAACATGTAAGTATCTGGCCTTGTTATCTTCATCAATCCATTTTTCTAGAGATGCTCTCTGTTCAAGCGAATGGACGGAGCTGGTAAGGTGGGAGGGATCCTAGTCCAAATACATGGAGTTAACTTCTCAGAACCCAAAATAATTTTAAAGTTCCTGAGCCAATCCTTATAATTGGGTCCAGTCAGTCTATGTGTGTCCAGGATATGTGCCATTAGTGGGTTTGGACGCAGACATTTTCCTGTAGAGAGTCAAAGATTCTAGTTAGATTTTATAATTTAAGACTTGACCAATTTGTTTAGAAATTTTAATTTTTAAATAAATTAGCTTCCCACTATTTTCTCAGATCCCTACACTCCCTCTGTAGAGATGCAAAAATCTTCATGATTAATGATTTCTAGTGGGATGGTGCGGTCTCACCAACTAACTCATCACCTCACCTAACAGTTATTGGTGATGGGTTAGCCAATGAGTGAACAACTCTTGTTCAATGATTCTCTAATCATGGTGCACCCAATGCTTGGTCTCTAATTCATGAATCTCACCGTATCCGAAATATTGATCCACTCCTTAGTTAAGTCAGACCCACCATTTGCATAGATTGGATTCCTTAATTGAGTCTCTCACCATATCCAAAATATTAAGCCCAATCTCATCCTCCAGCCCATAGCATCCAATGCCTAATAGATATGGTTGCATCTTCCCGGTGCAATTGAAACCACTATGATCCAATCGAGAACAATCAACCCCGAAAAGGGCTCGCACATCTATAATGGTGGAAGACTTAATCCTTAGACTTGACTTGACATAGTCATAACCATTATGACTAACCTAGTGGCATGGGTTAGCTCAGATTATTAGCCACCTCAGATCAGGACTGAGCCAACAAATATGGCTCAGATAAGTGAGACCGGTGGAAGGGATATGCCATTAACTTGATAAGAATGCATTCGAGTCGAGTAGCTCCCAATTAAAAATCAGTCGGTCGTATCTGCCAAACTTACCTTAGACACCAAATTGTTGAGCCAGAACCAATCGGGTTAGCCTACAATCCAGACTCTAACCACTGAGCCTAATTAGGTCTTAACTTGATCGATCACTCATGTGACTCAATCTTGACCCAGACTTAATCCTATTAGGCTGGTCAATTTAAGCACTCTTGATCCCATCTAACCAACTCTTGATTCGGTTTGATCAACCGCTAGACCTAATTGAGCTATCCAAGTCCGAATCCAATTTTATGAATATGTCTTAGATCTAAAAATTCTCAATTTTAGATCTAACATATTTCATAATCTTAATTCTTAATTAAGTTTGGAATTCATAAATAAAATATGTAAATAAAATCTTAGGGTTTCAGGATCTAGAGTTTTGCAGAAAATAAGTTTTGATATCTGATTAAAGACGAACACGTAGCACCCCTACACATCATAAGAACATCCCATCAAATGGGAGGAGAGGATATTTAAATCCTACTTTATTCTTATGACCAGACAATCAAGGAAAATGCCTTAATCAGAAATATGATGAATCTACAAAACTAGTTAGATCTACATCATATATCACATATAAAAATTGATCTAACTTAAAAACATATTTTGCATACATCTCATGTATCATATCATGCATGTTTCTAGATCTAAATTATCTCATAAACATCTAAAAAATAAAATTTAAATTTGATCATATCAAATTAAATTTATTCAAGATAATTTTGTAGAACTATTCTACAACTAGTCTAAACATGCATCTATCATATCTTATATGAACAAAATTAAATAAATTTATTTTTTATTTTTTAGATCTAATTATAATATTTATAATATTAAAAAATAGTAAATAAATAAATTTAAAATTATAATTAATTTAATTAAAATTATGATCATCTCAGACTACATATAGAATAATTCTATTCCTAGTTTAGTCATGCATCTCATACATATCAGATCTAGATTATTTAATTTTTAATTTTTTTAATTTTAGATCTAATCATATCTCATGTAACATCTAAAATCATCTAACTATTAGATCAAAATAAATTAAAATTAGATCTAAATAATTATGAAAACCTGGCTCTAATACTAGTTGAAAGAAAAATCCTATTTTTCAGGTCGGTTCGTTCAGATCTGATTGGATCAAGAGGGATATTTCAAAAAAATTTTTCTTAAATCCAAATTAGATCTGAGATTTTTTAGATTTGATTTTATCAATCTGATAAAATAAAATAAAAATAAAAATAAATTAAATCTAATTTAATTCATACCTTATTATGGGTAATCCTATTATCCTGTAATGATCCTGATGATTATATGAGGTTCTAGATGTAGCCACGCAAGCACTTGACCTCTACCAGTATCTACTCAGGCAAGATCTGAAGATCTTCTTCCTTCACAATCTATCCTCCAAAAATTAGATCTGGATCTAATCTTGAAGGTCTTCAAAATAGCTTTTGAAGATCGGATGTCGTCTCTTGCAGTAGTGCTGCCTTCTTCGTTTCTTGTTGCCTTTCTCTTGCTTGGATCGCACCAAACTAAAGCTCAAATCCTCTTGGGCATGGAGAAGACAGAGAAGATTAGAAGATAGCATGGAGAAGGAGGGAGAGGGGTTGTGTGGCATGGGCAAAGGGCAGAGCATCACAATCCTAGGTGCAGACAAGATTTATATAGATCCTATT
Organism: Cocos nucifera; assembly: GCA_006176705.1. Lineage (NCBI taxonomy): Eukaryota > Viridiplantae > Streptophyta > Magnoliopsida > Arecales > Arecaceae > Cocos > Cocos nucifera. The sequence continues at coordinate 430,226 of QRFJ01000234.1, read as the reverse complement.
ACACCATGCAGTGCTACATCATCCCGACCAATCATGGCTCTCTATGCAATCAAATCTAAATCTAATTAGAGGGATGACATCATCTGATCCAATTAGATTAAAGTCCCTCAGGAACCTCCTTAGATGGCGCCAAGACTGGTCAAAGAAGAGTCTTTGGCGCCATCCAAGTATAGAGCATGAAGCAACCTAGAGTCCCATCTATATGGGACTCCAGGCATCATCATCTTTGGGCACATGCCTCCATAGGCATGCACCCCCTCCCTTTTCTCTTTTTAGCAGAGGGACAAAGCTCCATCTCCTCTCCTATGGGTGCATGACACATGGGCAGATGTCTAAGTGTCAAAAGTCAATGTTTAACTAAAGTCAAAAGACAAGATTTAGCAGGTGATGAAAAATAGTAGGTGTTGTCTCAAATTTATCTCATAAATTAAGATAATTTTTTTCTAACCTAGACAAGCTCCAGTCAGACTCAAATAAAGATTTTTGAGTGAGCCCAAATATATTTGGCTCAGTCGAGATAACTTTTAGTGATTATTGAAGGAGAATATTAGGCTCAATCGTGTGCTAGCATGATTTTTTTGAACTAATTGAATCTTATTCAAATCAATTGAACTGGATTAGTCTAATTGATGATATCCAGATTCAAACTCTTGTTTGTGTGATCCAGTTAGATTCAGTTTCATATGGATAATGGGATATATCATGATCTCTATCATCGACATCATCGAAACACCTTCCAATGGATCAGAACTTTTCTGATTCAGACAACTAGTATGATCGATCATCTAAATCATTTCTAATTGCTCCCAAAATCCATGCCAGTGACACCTAGCAGTATATGGTGGCAATCCATCAGAACTAAAAATGAACCTCTCGGTGTAGTTACTGTGTGATTAAGTTCTTCTATCTTGAGCTCCTGATCGGATTAGGGTTAAGGTGATACTCGTCAAACCCTAATTTTCATCATATAAATTAATCATTCAATTCAAGTCCAATGTAAAAACCCTAATAGAAAATCTTTCTATTATTTCACTCTACCATGGCCTTAGGTTTATGGACTTGATTCTCATGATCATCATATGGCTGCTCCTCATCTACCGAGGTAGATAGATTCCCCTATTGGTGCAATCCTAATTTCTATAATGAACATGCTATAGCCAACATACACCTCAAAATTTTGAATGGCTAAGGAGATCGAGTTATGGTGTAGTCAAACTATAACACCCTCAAGGTGAACTATCGATGCACCTCAGGTCAAAAAAAACCAGACACACCACTGCAGCTTCGAGCCAGTCATCGACGAGAAGGTAGACTTTCTTATGACTGCTCGAGGTGGTCACGCTCAGTGCCCTCATTCTCTAACGAGTACCTATACTCTCGCTTCGATGTCTCTATACACCGTAGACTCAAGACTCATCTATCCTAAAGAAGCGATCGTACACCAACCTTCCGGATCAATCACCATCCTCATGATGATCCTACGGTCGGAAGCATTTTATGAGTTAATAATAAAAATTTATGTCTTAAATTTTCAACTCTTGAAAATATGAACTATCATTACCTATTAACTCAAAGAATGTATCACAGACACTTTTAAATACACACTATGATAGAAAATAATTTATTTTATTATTTGATAATCAAAATTATAATTTTGCCCTTAGATGTGTATTATAAGTGTTAGCCAATTCTGGCTTCTAGGGCACACATATCCAATAGACCCAACAAATCTCCCCCTCCAGCCCATATGAGGAAGGAGACACTTTATCAAGCTAATTACTCAAACTTAATGTCGGCTGTCTCAGCACATAGCTCAAGCTTCTCACGAGGTACCACCTTTGTCATCATATCAGCAGCGTTCTTATCGGTGTGGATCTTTTCAAGTTCAAGCAATTTAGAATTCAAAACATCTTGAATCCAATAATACCTTATATCAATATGCTTTGATCTACCATGAAAGGTCAGATTCTTACCAAGATAAATAGCATTTTGATTATCACAAAATAACACATATCTCTTTTGAGTGAACCTAAGTTCATGAATAAATTTCTTCGTCCATAGTAACTCTTTGCATGCTTCGATAGCTGCAATAAACTCAGTTTCTATAGTAGATAAAGCAACGCATTTCTGCAACCTGGACTGCCATGCCATAGCTCCCCCTGCAAAGATAATCAAATAGCCTGAAGTAGATTTTCTTAAGTCCAAATCTTTCAGCTAAGTCTGAATCTATATAACCAACAAGCATAGATTTTTCAAACCCAAAACAAAGCTTCAAATTAGTATTACCATGAAGATATCTCATAATCCACTTCACAGCATTCCAATGCTATCTCTCTACCTGGATTAGAGAGAAATAACTGTACCAAGCTGCATGAGTTAAATCTAGCCTTGTGCAAATCATAGCATACATTATACTTCCTACTGTAGATGCATAAGAAACACTTTGCATGTCTCTCTTCTCTTCATCACTAGAAAAAGATTGTTCACTACTTAGCTTAAAGTGTGTGGCAAGAGGTTTACTTACCAATTTAGCTTTCTCCATGTGAAACCATACCTTCTCCATATACTTCTCCTAAGACAACCACAACTTCTTAGCTTCCCTGTCACGTGAAATTTTTATGCCAAGAATCTATTTTGCTGGTCCCAAATCTTTCATGGCAAAAAACACTTGCGACTCGTGCTTTAACCTATCAATTCTAGAAGCACTGTGATGAAATAATAAGCATATCATCAACATAAAGCAATAAAATAATGAAGTCATTCATCAAAGAATTTTTGAACAAATACACAATGGTTAGAAGTCATCTTCCTGTAGCCTTGTTGAATCATGATAGACTTAAACTTCTCATACCATTATCTAGGAGCTTGTTTCAGGCCATACAAGCTCTTTTTCAATCTGCAAATGTAATTCTCTTTTCCTTGCACTATAAAATCCTCAAGCTATTGCATATAAATTTTTTCATCCAAATCACCATGAAAAAAAGCAATCTTCACATCCATCTGCTCAACCTCTAAATTACTAGGGATATCTATACTGAGCAATAACAAATAGAGACATACTAGTTTATGGAGACCTTAGTTGAATGACTACAACAATGATGCTATATTTCCAGTAACAATAATTAGCCTAGTAGAAGTGATTCTTGTAATAGTATTTATAGTAGAATAATTCCAATAATAGATTGCAGTAACAATTATTGCAATAACAACAGTAGTTATTGTGGTAAAGGAAACCACAACCACAAAGTGTTAGAGGCTGTTGGGGAAGTTACCCACCCATCGACTGAGTCCAATCTCTTTGGGCTTGCCCAAAATGACATGATAAAGTTATACCAGATGCGGACCAAGGACCGCCGACCCAACTAAGTCAAGCAGAAGGAATCTTCTGCCTAACATCCGCGATGAGCAACCTCGACTCAGAGGAGGCAAGAGAAGATTCCTTCCTAAATGAAAGGCCAGAATATGGCCTAATGGCCTATAGTGCTAGGCCTAAGAAACTCATAAATTCTGGCTAGTGGCTATAGGCTCAACCTCTAAATAAGAGAGGTAAAAAAAGGGACTCTCATGCAAATAAAGAAAAGTAAGCACAAGCAAAGGGAGAACACTCTCTGCTCTCCTAGCTCTCTTCTTCTTTTTTTTTTTTTCTATTATTCTCAGGGCTTCGGCTAACTTAAGCATTGGAAGGCACCCTATCGAAATACTCTCAAATTAGTGTGGACTTTCTTTGCAAGTATCCTCTGGCACCATGGATCTAGAGTGACATCCAGCTCTAGCCACATCAGTGACTGTCCTGAAGCTCTGCGACAACATGGCCCATTTATATAATATGATGATATCTTAGAATTTAATAAGGTAGCTCTATAAGCTTTCAAGAGAACTATTAAACTTGTGGAGGCTAAGAATTGGTTGGATGATACGGAGAATGCATTTGTAGTTGTGAAATGCACAGAAGAAGATAAGATAACATACACCTTCTACATGTTACAAGGAGAAGTATCTGATTGGTAGAGAATGGTGCAACATAAGCATACCCATGATATAGAGCCATTCACTTCGGAGAAGTTCTATAAGGTTTTTTAATGAAAAATTCTTTCCTTCCAGCATTAGACATGAAAAGAACAAGAATTTATAGCTTTAAGGCAAAGATGTATGAAGAAGATAAGATAACATACACCTTCTACATGTTATAAGGAGAAGTATCTGATTGGTAGAGAATGGTGCAACATAAGCATAACCATGATATAGAGCCATTCACTAGGGAGAAATTCTATAAGGTTCTTTTATGAAAAGTTCTTTCCTTCTAGCATTAGATAATGAAAGAACAAGAATTTATAGCTTTAAGGCAAAGAGGTATGATGTAACTCAATATGAAGTCAAGAATAATAAGCTAGCTAAATTTTCTCCTAAGTTGGTGGAGGATGAAGTGATCCAACTATACAAGTTTCAAATAGACTTAAGAGCAAAAATTAGAAATGATGTAGCACCATTTTTGTTAACTACTTATAAAGACAGTAAATAGTGAACTAATCATAGAGAGAGAGCTCGATCAGGAACAAAAAGAAAAGGAAGTCAGAGGAAAATGTATAGACTAGCAATTTCACAAGATGGACAAAGTTTAACTTGATAATTAAAGATACAAAAAAATCTAGCAAAAAATGGTTAGACAACAGCAAAGGTATTCTGAATGCTATTCTTGATATGGAAGAAATCATCTAGATAAGGATTATCCTTGCAAAACTTGGTGCTTATACTCTCAACCAGAAGTGCTTTTTGAGAAGCTGAATGATGTTAAAGATTGATATGGAAAAGGCCTATGATAGAGTTCATTGGCCTTTCTTGAATTATATTATGCAGGACTTTGGTTTTCATCATACTTTCTTAAGGTAGGTGGAGGCTTGTGTTTTGGGGCCTCGGTTTGCTTTGCTAATTAAATGGTAAACCAACTATTTGATTGACTCTTTCTTAAGGCCTAGGGCAAGGATACTTGCTCTTTCCTTATTTATTCTTTGCTCGGATATATTATATGATATATCAAGTTCCGGCATGTGGCTATTCAATCAAAATTGCTAAGAGCATATCAACCTTGGGGGACCGGTTGTTTCTCATATATTGTTTGTTGATGACTGTCTTTTAAAATCTAGGGCAACTGTGAGGGATGCAATCAAGGTTTGCAAACTCAATATCGTAATCCATGCTGATTGCCAATCGGTACGGTATCATACCATATTGACCGTCCCGTACCGTCAATAAAAAATCAAAAAAATCCAACCCAATGGCCAAAAAAAAAAAAACTGCTCCATACCAGTGCTGTACTGCCCTATATCGGACCAAACCATCCGGTATCAGCCCAAACTATATTAAACTGACCGTTCGATCTGGTTTCAGGACCATTTTCTAAAAAACTATTGGCATGAATCATTTCGATTTTTCACTGGTATTGCAATATGGTACAGGATGTACTAGTTGGTTCGGGCCTGGTATGGAATACCATGGATGCAATCATTCTTAAAAGCTATTCTTTAAGCCTATGGTTTTCTGTCTTATCAAATTATAAATTATGTTAAGTCTTATATTTTTGTTAGCCCATCAACTCTACCATCTGTTAAGTTCCAGGTGTGCAAGCTACTTGACATTTCCTAGAAAAATGGCTCTTGGAGATATCTAGGAGTTTCTATATGAAGAACTCTTGGACCTGCAGACTTTGATTTCTTGCTAGAAAAGGTTCACTCTAAGATAGCCAGATGGAAATGGAGATTTCTTTCTTCAGTCAGGAGAGTAACTCTGCTCCGCTCAGTGTTGTTTTTTGTCCCCTCATTCCCTTTACCATGTATTTCTATTCTGATTTTTACCTTAGCAAAGCTTGAAAAGGAATTTAAATACTTCTTCTAGGGGCACTCTAGTGACCAAAGGGGACTGCACGTGATAGCTTGGGAGATTATTTGTGCTCCTAAGAGGCGTGGGGGGCTTGGTTTTCCATCTCTTTTTGTGAGATGATAAGTTTCTTTATGTAAGTTGGCTACTCAACTTACCTTGAACCCATCGTCTTTTTGGCATAAGTTGTTTATTAAAAATATCATTTTTAGGGGTCTTGGGGAAACTATTCTAAACCAAGACAAGCTTCTACTATCTGGAAAAAAGTATGCTCCCTAGGATCGACAGTTTTCTATCAAACTCAATGGCTTATTGGTTCTGGTCAACATATCCGGGTATTACATGACCCTTAGATCTCTAATATACCTCTTATTAGATGGCTAACCTCTGTTATGGATATTAATATGGATGAACTCATGTGTCGGACCTCATTAACTCATCTAGATGTTGGGACATTTTCAAGCTCTCCAATTGCTTTGCTGCTGAATTGATGAATCAAATTATTTGTATTCCTTTTATTCAAGCTCCCGGGCCTAATCAACTAGTGTGGGCTTCTTCTAATAACTAGTGCACTGCATGTCCATGGGACTATTAAGGGTGTGTTTGGTTAGCCAGTAAATTTTTTTTAAAATTTTTAAAAAGCAATAATCAAAAAGTAATATTTGGTAATATCATGAAAAGCAAAAAATAAAAAATGAAAATTAAAATAATTATTTTATATGCAAAGCAAAAAAATTTTACTTTCCATGCTTTTTGCTTTTTTACTTTTACTCAATAGTAAAAATAAAAAAATAATAAAAAATATTTAAAAAAAAAATCAAAAATCAAAAAGTACAGCCAAATGCATCTTAAATATTTGCTAATAATACATGCTAGAACTATGTTCACATACACAGGATGCTTTTATGAACAGCTACGTAAAATTGTAAATAGGCTTACATAACTTCTTCTCTCTCTCTCTCTTAATGGTATTACTGGTATGCTCTCCTTTTGTAATACAAAACCAGATCCATTATTCTTCAGGTTATTTTATAGCCCGATGAAATATTTTGGTACTTATTAATTTCTGCTGAGATACTAGTTATTTTTTGTTTACTTTTTAAATTTATGTTCATACTTTATATCTAATATTATGCGGAAGAAAAAACTCTATAAACTACTATCTATTTAGAATCAATGCAATGTAAACCTATTGGCTTGTTTTTTGTTTTGAAGCTGTTAGGTTTGTCATGCTTGCTTATAAGTGGTATTTGTATTCTTCCAAATAATATATATACTCATTGTAGTTTAGGGATGGAAAAAGTATCAATTTCTGATTGTGTTCTTCTCTAAAAAAAATAAAAAAAATAAAAAAACTTCAAATTTCTTTCCATGAAGTTAATGGGCTGCCAGCCTTTTATGAGATTATGAATAGGAGTGGAAATAGACCAGGCCAGACCAGGTTTTGGCTTAAACAGGCCAGGCTTGTATTATAAAATACTAGTTGGACTAGTTCAGGCTTAAAATGAGTTTTGGCCTGGCCTATTTTATGAAATAAAAAAGTCTGACCTAGCTTGAAAGCCTATTTAAAAATCTATAAATATTAAAATCTTTAAATAGGCCAACAGGTCTAAGCCTTCAAGGCCTCAGCATAGGCCCAAAGGTCTATCAAACATAACATAGGCTACTCTTATATAGACCGGCCTGCAGGCTTTTAGGTCAGGCTTTGAAATTTTAGGCCTGGCCTATTTATTTAAATAATTTTTTTTAAAAGTCTGTGCCTGATTTATTTAGATAAATAGGCCAGGTCAGGCCGACAGTAGACTAGGTCGTAGGTCCTTGATAGGCCCCCTGGCCTATTTCCACCCTTAATTATGAAAAAGCTCATTGATAATCCCTGTCACATTAAAAATTTGCCCATTGTGTGCATATAGCAAGTCATTTTCTATGCAGTGTTAAATGGTCCTATCATTAACTATCTTTTTGACTTCTTTTCTGTCTGTAGGGTAGTCTATTCTTTTTGGCTTGCTCAGCACTTATTATTGCATCATGATAACAAATTTGAGTACTTTATCATATTAATATATTTTTAAATTTTTTTATCAAATTGATGCATGTTTGAACTTATTTATCAAATTAATGCAAATGCTAAAAATGTCATTTATAGTTATATTTTTTGCTAAGAAAATGCCATTCTAAATGATATTTTTTGGCCTAGTCAGCAACCACTTCACAACCAACGTGGGATCTAAAAGAATTTTGTCTAAAAGTGCCATTCCGAATGGCACTTTTAAAAGAGCCCTTTTAGCATTGTCCCTACAAATTGAAGGTTGGAGTAAACCTCTACATCTTTGTGCTCAAATGGCAGTTGTGCTATTGGTGGTGCTGAAATAGTACCGGTTGGATCGCTATTCACTAGGGCTGCATCTGAGATTGTTGGAGCAGTACTAGCATTTTAGTTTGCTTGTGAGACTAGTACCCGGATTGTAAGTACTATCTCAATTGGCTTGCTTCGGTAGTGGCGATGATAATAATAATGGCGGTGATGTCGGTGGCACTTTGGATGGTTGTGGTGGTGGTGGCGTCTTGGATGATCATTATATCAAGTGAGACTTTTGAAGTCATGATAGCCTACTTTAGCTTAAATTCACAATACAATACTTGAATTAACTCACAGCTAGTGCATATATTTGTTTAAAATTTTTAAACCCAATTCACCCCCTCTTGGGTTGTCTAGCTGGGCAACATATTTTTTTTTGTTGAAATATGTCCCCTCAACTAGTACCTTAATATGATATGTCTCTCCCATACGTTAGAGAAGTGGAGCTAACTTGTCTAAGCTTGCTTCTTGCTATTTCAAAAGAGATAATTGAATTACTTGACATATTATTATTATTTGTATCATAATATGTATGGCCCTTTTAGCTTAGCATTTTCTCCCACAACCTTCCGAGACACATATGAAGACCTATATTCATGTCCACAAATTATAGCATCCTAATATTTTAAATTAAACAAGCAAAATATCTAAACTAATCTTTGATAGAAATAATAATTAATAATATAAGATAAAATAAAATGTCAAGTCTACAAAAAGGAATCCTACAATACTACAAGTCTAAAAAAGCCTAAGTTCTACAAAGGCGTCGTGGTGCCCGTGATCGCTTGGACCTTCTTAGGAAGGCCCTCAACGATCGCTTCTACTCCTGTGTCACTTATTATGGCCCCTCCTCTATATCAGTGGAATCTCATGGTCATGCATATGAGGAATAATAGGTACTGTCAGAGCATCAGTGAGCTAAGTGACCTCCTTATGATGCTCTGGATCAAACATTTTTGATAATGGAGTAGTGTCCATCTGCTCAGTGAAAGATGGCATCGATGATGATGGACGATCCTGACTGCGCGTATCATGCTGCATCTCAGAGATATGTAGGGAGCCAACTATCACATCTCTAAAAAATATGATGATGCCACCGGAACATATGGTGATGCTGTAGGTAACCTAGTATGATAAACAGGGATGTGGTTAGCTTGCCTAACATCCAGATATGTATGTCATATAGTGTCATTCAATTGGCCCAATATGACATGCTCCGATTCATCATTAGCAGCAATGGCATATTGTGTGGAAATTGCTATCTCATCCAAATGCTCGGTCTGCATAAATCATACAATATGGTTAACGATTAGAAGTAAAATAAAAACTTAATGAATTGAAATTCAATATGACATTGACATAAGGCATAATTTTCGTAGCTTTACCAAAATGTGCACAGTAAAACTCTCACTCTCATATCCTGAAACTGCATACCGTGGCTGCCTAATAACCCATACTATAATGCTAAGAAACTAAGTCATATAGTCCTCGGTATATGGATGGCCTCCTAATATGTGATCACTATGAACTATGTGATCTCGCCGTGCATTCTAAATGGTGATATACTCTGCATGCTTGATACGCCAGTCAACATGATCTCTTCCTCATCGATCAATACGATGAAGTCACTGGCTAATATCAAATTGCTCTGAGATGTCCTGAATCTGGCCAAATTGCCATAACACATGATCTGAAAGGTGCCACTCCTCTACATCAAAATAAATAAGCAGCATCCTAGCAGCCCATATATCTTGTCCATCCGTGCATACTTGTGGTAATATAGACAATATCTCGTCTGTATATGGCTTCCACAAAAACTGATAGAGTTGAAAATAAAGTCAAATTAGTAAGCTCATTTTTCAATGGATTATGAATAATATAAAATGATATTTGTATATAAATCAAAATTATCCATCTACGTGTATCAACCAATGTATCTAATTGGCATCTATAAACCCATGCTACCTTCATCGATAAATGGTGAATGTTAGATGCAATGTTCCATCTACTTGATAGTGTATTCATATCAATTAAACTTTATTAGATTAAAAGTAGTTCTAAGTTTCAAATAATGGAACCAATATTTTTATGCCTATATCCCTAAGGTACGTCTAGTGTGAATGGAACATTAGGATCTTGCTGCTCTGGTAGCATCTCAAGCAATTGTCTCAGTAATAGATTGATAGTCAGTATCCTCTCCCATGCCCAAATCTACCAACTCTAAGAAAATCATACATAATATACCCAATCAAAGCTACAATAGAACATAGAAAATTAAAATTTGTATATTACATACCTGCAATAATACAAGATAATGATAAATCTCTGATCGATCATGATAAGAACCCCAGTACATAGCCTTGTACAGACAAGCTAGTACTATATTAGATAAAGTATCAAGCAAAAGGGCATCCCCTAGCAACCGCAGTACTTGGCTCCTGACATACTATTGCACCATCTGTTGGAAATCAAGTAGTATGCATGTTGATTTTACTATTTATATTAAACCACAGAGGAAAGAGATTTAAAAATAATTTTTAAATCTATCTAAGCATGCTGATCTAAATCAATACTATCTAAGGATCATCTAATATGCATAAATAATTTTTTGTTTAGATATGAAATTAAATATATAAAGGAAGAAAAGTATAAGGTATACCTATTGCTTTTCCCTCTCTTTTCTTCAATCGGATCAATCTAATCTCCGGGGCTCTTGTCATAGCTGTGCATGCACCCAGCCTCTACTGGTATCCACACAGAGATTTTCTCGATCAGAACTCCAAATTTACCAAGGTGCTAGCTTTCTTGCAAAATTCATTCTTCGGCTTAGATTTGAATCTATTTCTCAAAATAGATTCTACAGCTTTCACGAGACTAATTGAATCTCCAAAAAAAATCAAGAACTTTTCTTGATTTTTTTTTCTCTTGAAAGGACCTCTCTATCTCTCAGATCAGATCTAGAAGAGGAGGTTTGTAGGCATGGAAGGGAGGAAAATGGAAGAGGAGGGGGTGGCACAATGTATCTTGCGACAAAAAGAAATCAGATTTCTTATATCTCCAAATGCCGCACGCCCCACCTCTTTTTTTATTTTTGTGATGCATAAATCCCATATTCCATGCCACTTTTAGATGAGAATAGGGTTAGGAAGGATAGGGTTCAAACTCTTATCGCATAAGAGTCCTATTCTATCAAGACAATGAGATGGCACCTCATCAAACCCTAATGCGCACACCAAGAGAGAGGATACGAAAAATAACCACTCCACCCTTTTTTTGGTCAGCCAAAAAAAGAGAGAAGCCCTAAGGACCTAGGCTCTGGAAGTCAGTGTTAATTGGATTCAAATTTAGTTTGAATCGGATCCAAATTAAGCCCGAAATGAATCAAATTCAAAAAACTATCAAATCTAAATTTTTGAGGATTGAAATCCAAATCTGTTTTGGACTAATGAACCCAATTAATCATTAAATTAAATTAAGTCAAATTAAAATAAATTTGATTTAAATTAATTAAGATTTAATTTATAATTTAATTAGCTCCTAATTAAATTATAATATTTGTAATAAAATTAGCGTGCTAACAATTAGCAGCTACCAATTCTGTAACGTTTATAAATTAGTAGTCTTCAAATTTGAGCCATCAATCCGATTGATAATTCGAACATGATCCAAAACATTGATCGAGTTGAATTTCTTTTGTGTGTGACCCCTTAGATTCTATTATATCTGGTAGTGAGACAAACTGTGATCTTTATCACTATATCATCGAAACTCATTTTGATGGACCAGAATAATTTTGGCTCAACGCAACAAGGATTATTGATCCGAAAATAATTCTAGTGAGTTCTTACAATCCATTAGTAATGCCTAACAGTATGTAGTGGCAACCTAGCAGAATAAAAAAATACGAACCTCTAGGTGCAGTTAACATGTAATACAATCCTTCTATTGTAAGTCTCGACTTGATGAAGGTCATGAAAAACTCGTCAAATTCCATCATCAGTCATATGCCAGATTGGCTCGACTCGAGTTCATTCATAAATCCTATGGAAACTCTTTTTCTAGTATTCATACTTACTTCGATCGAAGACTTTCTAAACTCAGTCTTGCTAATCGCATAGAACTTCTTCTTTTCTACTAAGATTGATAGATTTTATCTAAATACATCCTACTCCAAATAGCGAACCTAAATCCACTAAAGCCAACATACACAACAAGGATCGAATGACTAGGGACCAACAGAACGTGTAGTCAAACCCAGTAGGCTTGCTATGAATAACCAATACACCGTAGATTAAAGGACCAATCACATTACTGCAGCATCGAGAAGAACCACTGATGAGCGAGTAGATATCCAAGTGGTTTCTTATGATAGTCACATTCAGTGCAAGTTATTCTCTAACAACCACCTACACTCTCATCTCAGTGTCTCCACACTGCAAACTCAAGATCCATCTGTCCGAAAGGAAGGTGATCCATGCACCGATCTTGACAAGATCAATCATTGTCCTTCGTGATGACTGTATGATCAGGAGTATTTAGAAACTAACCATTAATAATGTATGTCTTAAATTTTCAACATCTTAAAAATATATAAAATCATTTTTGTTATTTTCTAGAATAAATCATGGATGCAAAAATATGATTGAAAATAAAATACCTTTATTGATAATAAAATATTTACAAGTACAAAGATAAGCCATGGAATTACATATGTGTCAGCCAATAATTGGCTTCTAGGGCATACTTCTAACATCATCTCCTTTGGTGCATCATCCCCAATTTGCAAATGTCAATAGTAATCATCCAAACACTCTATCCTTACTCGTGAATGTCAATATGCAAATGTCAAAGAATTGGGCCTCGAGCTCAAACCTAGTAATCAAAAGCACAAAGCCTGCCACTCTAGAATGCTAAGCAAGTGATTAGCTTCTATAACTACATCACCATCAACTGGTAGTCCGATAAGGACACTAACATCCTGTAATGTGATAGTTGCCTCATCAAATGGAAGATGAAATATGTCTCTGGATGCCATCTCTTAAGCAAGATAGTAATAAGACCAACGTTCAACTGTATCCGACCAATCTAATACACTCCATATAACCCCAGGTATCGTAAATAATCTATAACTCTACTTAGGATATTCTCCGTCCTCCATAAGTTACCATCAGCTCATTGTAATAAAAGGTGTCTAGGCTCCTACAGTAAGATAGAATAATTAAATAATGTATATGACTTTAACAAGATTCTCTGTATAAAAATATAAATAGGAAGAGTTGGAATGAAATGCTTATATTGCCATTTAATATGGTCTATGACTGATGGGTCTCCTATAATGAAAGAATACTACGGTCTTAAGGGTCCGGATGTCATGGATCGTAAGCCATAACACACTAATGAATCTAAATTAATAATATACATCCCAAGTTTATTAGAGCATGAGAAATATGGTACTAATTCATCACATGAAAAATATAACTCTGCAATTATACATAGAACAAGAATTCATCTCTAGACATAGACTACACATTAGTTCAACTATCGAAAATTTATTTCATGAGAAATATAACTCTGCAAGCATACATAGAATAAGGATTCATATCTAGATATAGACTATACAACAGTTCAACTATCAAAAATATATAGAACAAGGATTCATCTCTGGATATAGACTACACAATAGTTCAACTATCGAAAATATATAGAACCATACACAACTTTGGACATAAACTATACAACAGTTCAACTATTGGAAATAAATAGAATAATATACAACTCTAAAAATATATAGGGTAATACACTCTGTTGCCTTTAATTTCTTATACTGTTTGAAGTTGATTTATATGGAAGTAACCTAGAATAGCAACGATGATCATGATCCTATTCCTTACAAATGCCATAATGATTCTTACTTCTTATTTGCCTATCATCCATTCATTTTGCAGTCTTGTTGACTTTGGTCTGCCTTTCTGTTTAGGTCTCAAACGATGATGATTAGGAATATATGTGAACATATATGTGGACCTCCAATAGTTTTCATGTGGTAATGGATAAAACTCGCCACTCCAAATATTCATGTATGTTGCAACTATGTATGTATCATCTAAAAATCCACTAAAATATATAGTAATTTTTTAGCGCACAGCTAAAACATGGGAACAAGGATATCTATAGATGCTCTATTTTTCATAAGAATATTTTTTATCACTTAAAATTATAGCATGAAAATTTCATCCACCTCTTAACCCTGCACTTGCTCGCCTCATAAGCATTTTATATATGCCTCTTTGGAGGTTGAACACTATTACTCTATCCTGGTTAGCTTTAACTTGATCTTCTATAATCTTAATAGCAACATGAGGAGTAAAAAAAACTATTTGAGTTCTCCTGCGCATATCTTAATAAGGCTTAGGCACATCTCGTATTAAAATATTTTACACGATGGTAAAATGTTATTTGATCATCAGCTATAATTGGCATAGTTCTAGCTCTTCGTAAGATACTGTTAAAAATTTTTGATAAATTTATAGTTAAAATACCATAGCGCATGCCGACGTCATGTGCCAATGTCTACTTCTCTTTTTCTAACTCAGGCAGCCAACTCCAAGCCTCTGCATTCACTATCTTGATCCTATCCATGATAAAATCGAGCTTGCAAACTTGATGAGTGCTCCCTGCTTGCCATATTGCACTTTTGAGCTGTGCATTTTTAAAGTAAGTGTTGAAATTGCTGCAGACATATCTTAAGCAGTATCAGTGATAGACACATGATGGATTCTATCTAATAGACTCATTTATAATGGCATTTAATATACCTGGATGTTTGTCAGAAATTAGGTATATTCTATTTTGATCTTGTGCGATATGTGTTCTGAGCTACAAAAGAAACCAACTCCAACTAGCAGTCATCTTCTAATCCATAATTGCATATGCTAAGAGATAAATCCCATTCTCTGCCAACTCCTGTTGCAATTAGTATCTTATCTTTAAACTTTTCATACAAGTATGTGCCATCGATGCTAATCACAAGATGATAGTACTTAAAATCCTGGATAGATGGTTGGAAAGTCCAAAAAATATAATTTAAAATATGCACATCAAAATTTTTAATTGAAAAAAAATCTCATAAAACAACAATGCCGGGGTTTGCATTTTGGAGTGTAGCTATATAATAAGATAATTTTGCATAAGATGACTCCCATTCTCCATAAATATCAATCAATATCTTCTGTTTTTCATACTATATTTTTCTGTATGACACTGTGTATTGAAATTGTTCATTAACGGTTGTCACAATGGCTTCAACTTTAACATCTGAATTTTTCTCAACAATATATCAGACTAGTATGCCAATCATCCTTTTATTGATATGTTTGTGGTCTTGACTCAATCCCTTAAACAAATAAATACAAAAATTCTCGTATCTTGTGATCTAAAAATATCCATATTTTTTCAACAACGCAGCACAAAGCCTTCATTTATATTCTTATTCATTATTTGATGATATACATCATATGAACCACAACTTTGAATGTGACTGAATTACATTGTATGTCTGATGCTTCTAAATATGATAAAGATCAACAGCTCTTTTTAGCTCATCTTTACTCTCAAGTATCAGATCTATAGAAAATTCAGTCATCGGGGAGTTTCAAAACTAATAGTTGGAGTTCAATCTTTGACCAGCACTAACACCACCATCATGATCTAAATTTAAATTACTAAAAAATTATGGGAGTTCATGCAAATAAGGTTCAGGTTCTCCTACATTAATATCAGGTTGATCATCTTCATCACCAACTTTATCTTCATCTTCATCATTATTACTATCCTCATTAAGCCATTCTTCTTCAGTCTCATTCTCATCTGACTTAAAACCTCGATTATCAAAATTTATTTCAATACTGATCTAATCATTATATTCTTATTTGAGTATCGTATTTCGCACTTACTACTATTTCTACCATAGAAGAAGCCACCATAGAACTTTGAATAATTAGACAACTAGGGCCAACAGTATTAGAATATTATTCTACAAACATAACCTTAATACCAATGGCTTGCACCATAAGACTTAAGATAGGCGAGGAAGATCCAGGAGTATTGCCCTCTTAGGTTAAAAGCTCACTAAAGTACCTAAATCATGGTACCATAATTTCAGTAGTATTTTCATTAGAGGGTACATCTTCTTTTTTAATATATAATTCAATATATCAGTATTCTAAAAATTTCAAAGAAAATGTCAACATTTCTTGGACATCTTCATCGTCGTCAATTGGAACTAAGATATACTTGCTCTGTATTAACTGTCCCAATAAATAAGGACATCTCCACCTCAATTTGATTTCATATTTTTCTCTGTCCATAGGAATACCACTGTATAAATGGTCCAATAATTCTTGATGTGATAATGATCAAGATAGTCTAACCATCCGATTTGCAGGCCGACTATACTGCATGCCATCTTTATCATTTTCTATTATGCCATCATAATACAATAGTAGACGAACCTAAGCACTGGCCATTTTCTCAAAAAATTCTATGATAATATTAAAATCGAAATATTTAGTTTTAATAATTATTTTGATAAAATAGTTTACATAGTAAATATATTCTATCATCAACTAATAGGTATAGAAGGTCCTATCCCATTCAAAAATTGCATAATTCTATAGATCAATTACAATAATCAAATAATATGCAATAAGGATCGAAAGAAATTTCGACAGTATTTTTTCTTAGCTCTCTCCACACGGCTCAAGATGTGTGAGGAGAACTAAAGAAAAATATGGTCCAAAATTTCTCTCAAACCTTCAACATACCATTTATTACTTTAATTACTTATAGAATTAATTATAATTTTCAAACTATCCAAATTAGATAGTCAATTGATTAATATACATAATTCTTTCATCCATACAAAAATATATAAATGTACGGATGCCATAGAATATACACATTAATCAAAAGATGGGTCTATAGTTCTATGCAATGCAATATATTTAAAATTTTTAAATTAGCCGTCTATCAAAATACTGAGTAGCATTGCATATTGCTATTCATCAACCACTATATCGGTGCTCAGTTTATCAAACCGGCAAGGTTGTAATAATAATCATAAATTAACATGGTATGCAGGTATATATGGTATCATCTTAGGCTATATCGACATAGGATTAGTAAACTAAGCACTGATATGAAGAGTGATCTTATTAACATTTTTTGATTGAAAAAAAAACTGCTAACAATCATCGACAAGATAACCGGTTCAAAGTTAGGGATCACTAATACATCTCAGATAAATAGTAATAAGGAGAGCAAAAAAAAAAAAGTAATAGGGGAAGGAGAAAGAAGTTAGGTGTGGGGGGGCCATGAGGGAGGGGGTGCCATTTGATGGGAAGAGGGCCGAGGGATGGGGCGGGCATCAGATTGAAATAGGGAACAAGGGGGAGGGGGGGGGGAGGGGTCGGATGGGGAGAGGGGGAAGGGGGGGTGGGCAAGGTGGGAGGCATCGGATGAGGTAGGGGGGAGAGGGAGAAGAAAGAAGTTAACCACAGGGGGGGTGGGGGGTGTCAGCAACCATCGAATGGGGGAGGGCATTCGGTTAGAAGGCAATTGGTGGAGCACCAGTGGAGTGGGCGTCGAGAAGGAGATACGGTGGTGTGAGTCTGAAAGCGACATTTTGAATGGCGCTTTTAAAAGCGACATTTCGAATAGCAACTTTTAAAAGTGCCATTTGGAATGCCGACTTTCAAAAACGCCATTTGAAATGGTGCTTTTATTTATTTATTTTTGTTGTAGTTGGGTTTCACGTTAGCTATGGAAGGGTTGCTCGCTCAGCCAAAAAATATTATTTGGATGGCATTTTTTCAGCAAAAATGTCATTCCAAATGACGTTTTTAGTTTTTACATTAGTTTGGTAAATAAGTTCAAATGTACATCAATTTGATAAAAAAATTTAAAAATGTAATAGTATGGTAAAGTATTCTAACATATTTCAGTATAAAGTTTTTTTTTTCCTATAGCTGTAACTTGACTACAGCTAACCTTCACTGGCAGTTGGGGTGTGGGTGGGTCTTGCATGTACTTGAATGATCATGAAACTATGTTCATAAATAGGAAAACTATTATTTGCATGCAATCAGAAGTGGATTGATTTGTTATTCTTCTACTCTAGCATATATGCATCCTGGGCTAAAATTTATTTGCATCCATCATTTCTCATAAAATTGCATTGTAGAAAATTTCTATGGCCTTGCTTGCGGTCATTGTAGGTGCTTTATCTATATTCTATTCTCAGAGCTGCAGTTCTTGTTTCATATTAGATTGTATAGTAGCTATAGCTAGCTTTCAACCCTGAGATTAATGCTAATATATGTCATTTTCTTTTTCCCTATTTTGAATTTAGCAGGAGAAATGCCGGCCACTGCCCAAATTTGGAGAGTGGGATGTGAACAATCCTGCCTCAGCTGAAGGGTTCACCGTCATATTCAACAAAGCTCGAGATAAAAGGAAGACGAGCGATAACCCAGGGGTTGCAGACTCCCCACGTAGAAATAATATTTGGGTGGTTTAAAACCAGACATCTCCTACCAATATCCAAGAAAGAGTGTATGATCCTATATAGTCTCGTTGTTTAATGATAACTCCTTTAAGCATTAGTTAATTGAGTTACGGATAATCTATATGTATGCACCATTTCTACTTATGTTAAATAGGGATCAGCAGAACGTTTTTTTTTTTTTTTTAATTTGTGAAGTATTTTGCAATGATTTTATTTATTCCACTAAATATTATATGAACTGGCATGCAGAAGAAGTGGTTTCACCCGGATTTCTGAGCATAAATATAATCACCAGGGAAAGTTGGCAATATCGCACTTGTGTATCTCACAACGGAGCTTTGCGTTCTCGCTTCATTTCATACATGGTCTTTCTGCCATGCAAGGGGTCTAATAAAATAAAACTAAGATACTGCAGGAGGTTTTGGAGTAGAGCTTTGCATCACCCAACACTAAATGAACTCTATATAATATGACCAGAGTCTAGCACATGTGATGCATGCAAGTACGATGCACATAGTTGTAATAACATCTTTAGTTTTTATAAGATTAAACAAAGCCGCTCAACAACAGGCAATTTTTAAGGACCCAAGCGAACTCCTGCAGATGCCATTTATCACAAGGCTTCTTTAATTTTTGAGACAAACTGCCCAGTTGCAACAAAATTCTACACCTGATCCTAGATGGCTATTTAACATTAACTAAGGTTAGGTAAGAATTCCTTGAGTTTAGTGAGATACACCCTACATAAAGAGCGCACAGTCACAAGATCGATCATGAACACCAAGCCACATTTCTTCTGTAGCAAACAAGAAATGCTTTCAGACAAAGGCATTCTCTATATGGGGGGCAACTGATGATTTCAATCAACCGCAGTTTATACCAGAGAGAACTCAAAATATGACAAACGAAAATTGTTTGATGAGGTAAAGGTCTATTTAATTTGATCTACTTCAGTATAATTTAAGAAGAATGTGGAGAGACCCTTCAAAATGCAGATTTTAGGCAAAAATAAAATCATACTATGAAAAATCGATAAATGATCTCCAAATGGATGGCTGCAAAATTCCATGTAAAGCCTCAACGGTGAGAGTTTTCAGCAAACATTAATAAGCTATTACAATAGACTAGCTACCAATCAGTTCTCATAGTTTAGTGGGATTTCACGTATTCTTGAACTATATGCAGACCCTCTAATTCTTCACCATAATCCTACAAAATTAAACATTAGTTAATTTTATGCCCACCATTTTCTCAAAAAAAAAAAAAAGCCAACTAAATAAGAAAATTTCTAGAATGATCAATAATTGATATAAGTCAATATCTCACCTTGACTGTCGGCAGGATGTACAGCCTACATAATGCTTATGCATCATGCATTCTTTCATAAAACCTTATTTAATACCAATTCATCTATATTAGAGCAATGATAGATTCTTCTTTGAACTATTCCATTTCTATATAGAAAAAAATAAGTCACTACTTCCAAGCAATTACATTTGATAAAAAATTTAAATTAGTGGATTCATATGTTTGTAAGGTCTCAAATGAAATTTAAAACAGCATAACAACAGATGTTTTGTACTAACAGATGTTTCTTAATACCAGTTCCAGATCATTAAGTATTCAAATGTTTGGATAAGTGAGAACAACAATCAACCATTCAATAGATCATTCATCAAATAATAATGACAGTAATCCACGAAAAATGGTGCAACTCAAATTCTCCAAAGCAAACCTCAAATAGAAAACATATCAACTAAAGATGATTGCCATCCCTCATTTCATTTTGACAAGCAGGCTACAGTCAATCCTAGTTACCCCAACACAGTCAATGAGCAACTAAATCATAATTACAAGTAAAAGTATTTCTTAACCAATAAAATAAATGTCATATTTTTGTTTGTTAATTTGTGCATCCATTACCAATAATTGATCCTAGTCAATGAGTGAATTGTTCCCAGGATCTGTTTCACAACTTTCTCCCAAACCCCTTTCTTCCCGTGATAAGTCCTAGTACATAGTTGGGATTTCAAGTCATCAAATCAGTGATCAAGCTAATAATCTTAATGTGCCATGAAGGCCGGACACACCATCTTTAGGCAATAGAACAAATAACAATTACCTAGCATGAAGCTATACAAGTTCACCTTCAACCAACTGCATACAATAAATTCTCCAAACTTGATTTTTTTACATTCCCTAAGTGAAATTGTGTCTCCTATTTACCAAATATATGAGATTTAAATTATACAATAATGTCTACATAAGTCATAAAAGGCACAATCAGCTAATAACATAAGCATAGTGACCGCAACTTTCTCAACCTCTAAATACAAAAAATAATTAAAAACTTTCTTCTCTGAATACATAAATAATTAAAAAGAAAATTTCTTCGATCAGAAGCAAAATGAAATAGCCTAAAGATCACAGATATGAAGAAATTAAACAACAAAAGAACATATTTTTTTCAGAAAAAAAATGGACCGAAAAACAGCAAAAATAGTAGATCAGATTACGTAGGTAGCCATCTCCTCATGCTCCAATGAGATCTGAGAGGAGAATTAAAGCAGAGAAAAAAGGGAATAGGGAATGAAAGGTCGGGAAAGAGCGGCGGCCTAGTAGTCTCCCTCGGGGCTTTAGAGGTAGGGTTTCGGATGGAAATACAGAGTGGAGCGTCAGTACGTAGCTTGGATGTGGTTCGGGTTCGAACCCAATATAGAGTTTCAGTTAGCCACCGATATCCAATCTTCTGAGGATTTGAAGCACTTTATATCTTCATTAAGATGATTTAAAGCAACTTGCGAACAATGTAGCCAATTGGATACCTTTTATCAAGGTAAGTCACACTGACTCAATAATTTAGGAGTCTCTTGTGACAGTATCTCCAATCGCATGATTCGATATACTATGACACTAGTGGATATGCACACACATACAAACATAAAAGTAAACTAGACTCTGAATTTGGCTCTAAATTTGATCAAGTTTCCTACCATCCGATTCATACGTATCTTCATGTAGCAAAACAAAAGTTAAAAGTCACTCTTCATCTATTTAGATAAATAATAATAATAATAATAATAATAATAACTTATTAATATGAACGAGATAAATGTCCATGCACACCTAGTCTTGCTTATTTGAAGCTCTCCCTGCTCACCATGAAAAACCTCTCTCCATAGAAACCTCTATCCCTCCATCTCTCTTGCTGGAATCCTCCCCTACCACCAGCTCTCATCCGATCCCTAATGCCTGACCTCACCCACAACCCCCTATCCATCCCCTAAACCTTGAGCACTCCATGAATGTTTAAAAAATTTTTATAGAGTTGCATTTTTTCTGAAAATAATCATATGCAACGTTTGAATTCCGAAGAGTTGTATCTTAGATTCTTATAAATATGTAGAACAACTAAAATTGGAAAATAACTTACTTTCTTATTCATACTTTTTATTCTATACTTTCTTAAAACCTTCTTTCTATACTTTATTTTTTTTGGGCATCGATTCTTAATTAAAGATGGTTAAGAAGTATAACCTTACATCATTGGGTATTGCATCTTGGGATAGGATTTTCAAGAATCATTTTGCACCTAAAAGAGAAAAAATCACTATTTTTAAAAAAGCTTCCTAAAAAATACCTTATCCAAATATATTCTTTTCTTTCATCATCCTTCTTTCTA
The DNA here is from genome assembly GCA_006176705.1 of Cocos nucifera. Classification (NCBI taxonomy): domain Eukaryota; kingdom Viridiplantae; phylum Streptophyta; class Magnoliopsida; order Arecales; family Arecaceae; genus Cocos; species Cocos nucifera. The sequence goes on along the minus strand of QRFJ01000234.1, from coordinate 407,750 downwards.
CATCTTCAACCCAACACAACAAATAGTGATCTTCCAAATGGATTTTGCGACTGTTATAGTGTAGGAGGGAAGGCATCATTAGTCCTACATTGGTTGAGTCAAGGAAGACTTTGGCTTATATGATAAGGGACCATCAATCCCACATGAGGCACCTTTTAGATCGAAATTCAAAGGAGCAAAATCGTGAGGCCCATAGGCTAGAGCAGATACTACCTCACATATCGAGTCATAAGTCTTTGGCCACAACAATAGTGCACCAAGTAGGGACCACCCCTATGACTGTGGGGCCTCTTTCATCCGTACAGAGACTCCTTCTTTATGGAGGAGGCTGTGGTAAAAATAAGGAAGGCACCCCCTATCCGTACACAGACTTTCTCTTGACTAGGAAGTTAGGTTGTAGTATAAAAGGGAGAGCATCATTAATCCCATATTAGTTGTGAGGCAATAGAGACTTTGGTTTATATAGGAAGGGACCACCTATCCCATGTGAAGCACCTTTTGGATCAAAATCCAAAGGGATAAAATCGTGAGGCCCATGGATTAGAGCAGACAATACCTCACATGCTGATCCGTGAGCCCTTAGCTGCAATAGTGATGCACCAGATAGGGGACCACCCCATGATTGTGGGGCCCCTTAACTGCAATAGTGATGCACCAGGTAGGGGACCACCCTATGACTATGGGGCCCCTCCTGTTCCTACACAGACTATCCCTTTACTAGGGGAGGCTATAGTAAAAATAATAAGGTGGGCACCTCCCATCTAAAAGATCACCCATCCTACATGAGGTGTCTTTTGGATCGAAATCTGAAGAGATAGAATCGTCAGGCTTATGGGTCCAAGCAGATAATACCTTATGTGCCAAGCTATGAGCCCTTGGCTGCAACAACTACTATCAAGATTCAAACTATAGAAACAGACAGGTAAAAGGCTTGATGGGCTAAACTATAAGAAATGGGTGATGAAGATTTATTTTCAACTTACTATCATTAGAGTTGCTTATGTGTTGGTCATCCCATATCCACAAGAAGAAGGAAGCAATAGGGAGTGCACTGAGAAACAAAGAAAGTGCCTAGAAGATGACTACATATGCTGCTACACTCTTCTCAATGCAATGACCAATGATCAAATCAATGTGTTTCATAAGTATGGTATCGCTCTAGAGTTGTAGAATGCTCTCCAACAAAAGTATGTCAATAAGGAGCTAGAAATCGTTCTTATTAACAAGTGCATTGATTTTAAGATGGTTGATTCAAAGCCTATTATTGAGCAAATAAATGGTTTGAACAATATTGCATGTGCTATTGGAATATTGAATAGATTTACTAGTAACCCCCATCATAATCACTAGAAAGAAATCGATAGAGTTTTGAGATATTTGAAGCATACTTTGCATTATTATTTGCATTATAAATGCAGTTCTCCTAGTTTAGAATGATATAGTAGCGCTAATTGGACTTTAGATAAAATTAATTTTAGATCAACTAGTGGTTGGTTATTTATTATTGGTGTTGCTGTTATTGCTTGGTCATCTAAACAATAATCATGTGTTGCATTATATTATATAGAATTTGAATTTATTTCTATCTTTTGCTAGCAAAGATATTCTATAAATTAAACACTTTATGAGGTGCATACTTCTTATTGTTGTACTAAAAAGACCTATAATTATGTATTGTAATAATCAAGCTGCAATTCACCATACCAAAAATAAGAGAATAACTAACAACAATAAGCATATTGCTATGAGATATATGTTGAGTATTGTATCCTAGAGCCAATCATCTAGGTTATAGATGGTTGAGCTGATTGTAAAATTATACTTGAATTATTAATGAATAAAAATTATTATTCTGGCTTTTTCATCATGTTTGTATATTTTTCTATAATGAACTCTTCTATAATGAAGTCCTTAGGACTATTTAGACTTGATAAAGAAGAATTTATCATTTAGTCCTTAAATCTGTTTACGATCAAATGATACGTTGTTACCCAGGATGACAACGTTATTGAGTGTAGGTCATGTGTGCCATATACATTAATTGTCCTTTTAATCAAGGAGTATGGATACTGGTATGGCATGCAGGTAAAGTGTAGGGATATATTTTACCAAACGTGATCCAACTACAAAGCTCTCTACTATCAAGAGTTGCTCATGAAGGATATGGATATAAGTATTCTTTAGATCTGAGATCACCATGATGACTTGCAAGCAGCTCACTATACTTTGATATCATACTATCTAAATTTTTAATTCAGTGATGGAAGGTTACTAGGTGCAGTCAAGTACTTATTTAGTTAGTACGTAAGTCAAGATGAAATTGACTCCTTCAAGTGTTGGAGCAAGTGTATCACTATATTTCAATTTAGCAAAACCTTGACTGGGGTAGTCCATATGATGGACGCTGAAATTTTGAAATACAATGTAGATGATTTTTTAGGATTGATAGTTAAATCCTAAATCATCTTTGGAGCATTGAGATCAAGAGGATGAATTATACGATAACCATATGCCATAGATTCATGGATATTATGATGCGACTATTTGATCTATCCAAACATCGGGTACCATTACTAGATGGTCATATCGATTGGTATAGAAATTGATTTTTGTGCTATCGATCTAGGATTTTAATCTATGGGGTCACACATAATAGAAGTTTCTATCTAATCTAATGACTGATCAAGAGTCTCAATAGTCTAAGACTCTATGGTCAAGAGTTCCACTGGATTATGACTCTATGACCTAGAGTCTGACTGGATTGAGACTCTGCCTTCGTGAGTCCCACTGGACTAAGACTCTCAGTTCTACTTATCTAGAACTTTATGATCAAGAGTCTCACTAGTCTAAAATTCTGTGATCATGAGTTTCATTCGTTTGGGATACTTTGATTAAGAGTCCGACTAGTTTGAAACTCTTCGATCAAGAGTTTTATATAGATGGGACTCTATTGTCCAGACACCCACTCGATTGAAACTTTGATATTATTAAAGAATTAATTAATAATTAAATTATTGATTAGCTTAATTTGATTGAGCGATGAGGATTGGATCAAATCTAATTAAATTTGATTCGATTGGATTTGATCTGATTAGATCATGAGATGACCTAATCGCTATAGAAGATTTGACCCTGATTTGATCTGGATCTAAATTTAATTAATTTCTAATTTAATTAAAATTTTATTAGGTTAGGTTAAACCTAATTTGATTAGGTGTATCCAAGTCTGATTAGGTCTAGATAAATCGGTTTGGTTGAAACCAATTTGGACAAAATTCAAAGCTATTTTCAATTTTAAACTTCCTGCACCACCTTTGACTTTTCCATGCCCTCTCTCATGCACACTTTGGTTTTGCATGAGATTTTCCATGCCCAGAATAGAATGTGCGCCCTCCCTTCTTCTCTCTTTGACCTAGTCCAAGAGTTGGATTAGAATGAATTATTTTGAATTTTGAATTCAAAGGCAAGTGGTTGGAGGTTGAAACCAATCCAACCTTATCCATTCCCCATGCCTCTTATGATTTTGTCATACTTTTTCATGAAAAAATTTTAGAGTGGGTACAGAAGGAGAGTTGTTCTGCTCATCACCCACTTGGTGGGGTGCTAGAAATGGATAAAACATTCACTTAAATTTTGAATTCAAGTGGATTATTAAAACCTCTCAACCACTCACTCTTATCCTATTCTATGTGCAAACACCATCGGAACAAACCCATTTAAAATGGGATTTTATCTGGGAATGCATGGTTTTGCATGAAGAATTTAAGAGGAGCATGGGAGAGTTTCTGAGAGAGAGAGAGAGAGAACCTATTAGGGCAAAAAAAAAAAATCTAGGGTGAGAAAGGGTCAATCGTAGAAAGTCTGCGCTAGTCTCTCTTCTTCTTTTTCTTATCTCACACAATTTCAAAATGGTTTGAAATTACGTGTGATAAATTTTGTGAAAGTGTTTCATGAGAAAATAAAACAAGCTAGGCATAAGGTCATCTGAGTGAATATTTTGAGTGTCAAAATAATCCAGAGGGTCTGGGGTTCTAGGGTTTCGACTGTGTGCAAAGCCCTAGGGTTAGGACCCAGGGTTTGGGTGGAGAGATTGAGCACTGTGAGTGCCCAATCACTACCAAACTTTATATACCACCTCGTCATCCTCTGAAGTTCATCTTCTAATTTTCTAGAGCATCTAGGAGATCGAGAAGAAGATCATCGATTGGATCAATGAAAATCAGCCGTCGAAAGTCCTGACGAGGAGCTAGCACTCTAGTGGAGCTGGTCGGGATCAGGAGCTTCATATGGATCAACCGTAGAGGCTGGATGACTGTGCGACTGCAGCATGATGCTGGAGCTTCTTTCTGTAGTTTTAGATTATGGAGATCACCTACCTGCGCATAAGTATTATGTTTTAAATATAAATTAATCAGCAAATATGATTTGCTGATCGAATGCATTAAAATTTTTTATTATATATTGTCATGTCTAGATCCTAGTGTAGGATTTATGATATGATCATATAATGTAAAATTAATATTAGATTAATTTTTGCTTTTACTATACATACAAAATTCAAAAAATTTTTGAAATGCATGCTTTAAACCCTGCATGATTTCCATCAATACAATCACATTTGGAGGCTTGTGAAGAAAGATGAGATGGTACTTGAATATCTTCCTACTAATTAGATGCTAGTTGACCCCCTAACAAAATCTTTATCTAGTGAAAAGATCAAAAAAATCATGAGAGGTATGGGACTTGTCCGTTAAAGAACAAGCCTAAATTAAAACGTACTTCATCATACACCACCTCATCAGAAAGAAGATCGTCAATCAAATAGATGAAGATTAGCCATCGAAAGCTCCGGTGAGGAGCTAGCACTCCGATGGAGCTAGTCAGGATCAGAAGCTCCATGTGGACCAACCATAGAGATCGAATGATTGTGCAACTGCAGCACAACGTCAGGACTTCTTTCTATGATTTTAGATTATGGAGATCATCTACTCGTGCATAAATATTATATTCTGAACATAAATCGATCAGCAAATATGATTTACTGATCAAATGTATTAAATTTTTTTATTACATATCAGCATGTCTAGATTCTAGTATAGAATTTATGATATAATCATAGCATGTAAAATTAATTTTAGATTAATTTTTGCTTTTGCTGCACACACAAAATTCAAAAAAATTTTGAAATGTATGCTTTAAATCCTGCACGATTTTCATCATTGGTATTAAAGCAAGGGTTACTTGACATGTTTTAATATATAATTAGAAAAATTAAATGCTAGTATATTTGATATACTTAATCCAAGTGGCAAGTAATCAGTTTGGGTTGGTTGCTATGGTCGTCCGATCATAAGAGAAAAGTAGGGTTTAAAGGCTCCCTCCTTCCATTCAATGGGATTCTCCTATGGCGGTAGGGATGCCGTAGCGATTATATCCCATGAAGATGAAGTAGCAAAAGGAAAAATTGAAATAAATTTTAATTAGAAAATTAAACATGAATATGTTAGATTAGATCTAATATGTGATTCATGATTTAATTTTATCATGCTTTATTTTTTGTTATAAAACAAATAATAGGATTACTGTTTATGAAATGAGCTGACCCATTTGTAAAATGAGTCAACCCATTTGGTGAATAGAAAATAGAAAAAATCTTTTAAAATTTAAAAATTATTTTAAAAAAATCAAATCCTGATCCATCAACCCAAAAACTTAATTAAAAGAATTAAGTGTTGTCTTGAAGGGTCTAGAATTATGAATTAAAGATCCTAAGATAAATACATAAAACTATGGATTAAAGGGTTAGATGAATTAGGTCCATTAATTGAGTTAGACCTAAGGTTAATTAAAGAATGAATTAATCTAGAGTAAATGATCAAATCTAATCAAGTATTGACTTAGATTAGGTCAAGGACACTCTAGATTTAACTTTAATAGTTGTAGTTGGTCAAGTCCATATCTTTAACAAGATCAAGATAGACTTGAATCATGGCTAAGCGATCAAGTCCGAAATTACTAGGTGGATTAGATTGAATCTAATTAATCGATTGGTGTCTAAGATAAGTTTGGCAGTCTAGACTAGTGATTTTTAGGGAGCTACTCGCACTGATTCGATCTTTGACGAGTTAATAGCATATCTCTTCTACTGATCTCACTTATTTGGCCAACATGATCGATTAAATTTGATTAGATCACATGATGATTCGAGCTGATCTATGTCAATTAGGAATCAGTTTGACTGATTTCAATTAGTAATACTAAATTAGGTGCCCATGGATCGAAATTATTTCTAGTCCTCATCTATTGACTTGGTGAAGTTAGTGAGAGAATTTAACTTGGTGAAGTTAGTGGGAGTAATTGGTACGTGTCTTTTCAATCTTAAAATCACATGTAATCTAAATTCTCTAAATTATTAGATCCTTAAAAATGATAAAGTTATGGGGATAACTGAGTCATAGCCTTCTATTAAGGTGAATAGTAATAAATTCAATTTTCTAGGTAGACATTGGAGGTACCTTACATCTGGATATTGAAATTATTTTCATCAAATGATGATTAGGTTACACTTTCTGAATAGCGATCATGTTAGCCAGAGCTTTCCTCGGACCCAATTTTTATTCATTTGATGCATCGAACTAAATCATGTTAATAGTTGGACCTAACCAAATCTTTTCAGTTGAGGCCATAGCCTACTGAATTAGTTTTTAGGGTAAAATTAAATACTAAAAATTATTTAAAGAAATAATTGATTGTGAACCTACCTATAGATGCACACGGGTTGGCCAGAGCTTTCCTTGGGCCCGTTTGTAGTCTATATGGATTTTAGTACCCACTAAGGAGTTAGTGTAATTCCTCGAATTGGAGATAGAGGCAACCAATTCATAAAAATAGTAAGAAAATATTTAGACTAAAGTCCAAGTCTTTAGGATTAAATAATTTGAGTACTAATATGGTCTTGTATATTTCTTTCAGATAAATAGAATGGCTAGTATAAGTCCACTACATTCACTTTTAGAGAGTGACAAGCTTATAGGATCGAATTACGAGAAGTCTAGTATTGATCCTAATCAGGCAGTCTGAAAGATGAATTATTCTCTTGACTCAAATAGACTGAATAGGAAAAAGGAGCAAAGAGTTGCTAGACAAGGCTATTATATGATAACACCTTGCAATTTCTTTGTTTGTGATACTTCTACCTAAGTATTAGATATCGGGAGTCCAGTTCATATATGCAATTCATTGCATGGACTTCAAATTAATAGAAAATTTAAGGACGGTGATAGATTTCTGAATGTTAGGAATTAAAGAAATATTTTAGTCTTAGTATTAAAAATTCTTAAGCTTATTTTCAAAATAAATAATATCATTTTAAGTGACTGTCACTATTGTCCATCCTTTATGTTGAACATAATATCTATGGGATTTTTTGTCCAAGATGATTATAGTTTATCAATAAAAAAAATTATTGTGATATCATTATGAATGATGTCGTAATATAAGAAATAACATTTATGGTTTATCATAGACTATTAGTGTAATATACATATCAAATAAATATCCAAAATTAGATAATATCATCAATGCCTATCTTTGGCACTGTCAGCTCGATCATATAAATAATAATATGATCAATAGGTTAGTCAAGAAATATAGCATTGACATTGATGATTGTGAATCATTGACCACCTATGAGTCCTGCCTTCTTGGTAAGATGACCAAATCATCTTTTACTGAAAAGGATAAACGTGCCACTGAACTTCTAGGTCTAGTACATATAGATGTATGTGAACTTATGAACACATGTACTAGAAATAGATTCTACTACTTCATTACATTTACTAATGACTTATCAAGGTATGGATACGTCTATCTTATGAAGAGTAAATCTAATTGTTTGAAATATTTAAACGATATCGCAATGAGGTAGAATAACTTGAAAAGAGTATTAAAATTCTTCGAGGTGATGAATATCTTTTCAATGAATTTTTAACATATTAAGAAGAGAATGTGATTCTCTCTCAACGGATTCATCCTAGAACACCATAGCATAATGGTATGTCTGAAAGAAGAAATCAAATCCTATTGGACATGGTTTGGTCCATGATGGGATTTGCGAGTCTGCCAATTTTTTTTTAGGGTTATGCATTTGAGACTGCTTATTATATTTTGAACAATATTTCGAGCAAGTCTATCGCAAAAACTCCATATAAGATATGGACTAAACGTAGGCCGACACTCGCTCACCTTAGGGTTTGGGATCTCCGGCTTATGTAAAACATTTGTAGGTAGAAAAGCTTAGATCTAGATCTGATAAATACTTGTTCATAGGATACCCCAAGATAACTAGGGGTTATTACTTCTACCTTGCTGAAGAGCCAAATATGTTCGTCAGCAATAGGATAGTCTTTTTGAAAAAAAAAATTCTTATGGAAGGAATAGTTGCCTCTAATGTTGAGCTTGGTGAAGTTCGATAGGTGAAAGAATCAATACATTCTAGTGAACCTACAGAATTGAATTTGATAAGATTAAACCCAAAGCCTGTTGTAGATAGAGTACCGCATCAATCGGATAGATATTATGGCTTCTTAGTTTGAGTTGGTGATTCTATTGAACTCGATGAGAACGATGAGGATCTGACCACCTACATGGATGCCATGTAGAGGTCCGACTCTGATAAGTGGCTGTAAGCCATGAAGTCCAAAATGGAGTCCATGAGGGCCAACAGTGTATAGACACTTGTTGATCCACCTGAAGAGATAAAATTTATTAGGTGTAAGTGAATTTTTTTAAAAAAAAGGAGCACAGATGGGAAGATGGAGGCCTATAAAGCTCGTTTGATTATCAAAAAATATCATCAGCATTATGGTATTGACTATGATGAGATATTTTCTCTGATGGTAATACTCAAGTCTATTCGGATTATGCTTGCTATAGCAACATACTTGAACTATGAGATCTATCAAATGGATATAAAGATAGCTTTCCTAAATGGAGAGCTGGATGAAAAGATATATATGGTATAGCCTGAGAGGTTTACATCTATAGACGAGTCCAAGGTGTGCAAGCTTCAGAGATCCATTTATGAATTGAAGCAAGCATCTCAAAGTTGAAACATGCATTTTGATAAGATGAGTATAATGTATAGCTTCATTAAGAACGAAGAGAAATCCTGCATGTATAAATGGGCTAATAGTTCTGTAGTTATATTTCTTGTACTGTTTGTGGATGATATTCTCTTAATTAGGAATAACATTCCTGCATTATAGAAAATAAAAGTTTGGCTATCATCTCAATTCTCCATGAAGGACTTGAAAGAAGCTTCCTACATTCTAGGGATGAAGATCTATATAGATAAATCTAAAAGATTGCTTGGATTGTCCCAGTCCATGTACATCGATATCGTGCTGAAGCGGTTCAGCATGGTGAATTTCAAGAAAGGCCATCTCTTGATAGGATATGAAATTTTTCTCTCAAAGAGGGATTATCCAACAACTCCTTTAGAGAGAGAAAGCATATAAGTAGAATTCCATATGCTTCAATAGTGGATTCTATTATGTACACTATAACGTGTACGGGACCAGATGTGGCATACTCACTAAGGATAGTGAGTAGATACCAATCTAATCCGAATGAGAATAACTAAAAGGTTATAAAGACAATCCTAAAGTATTTGAGAAATACCAAGGACCAGTGGCACATCTATGAAGATGCTAACTTGAAACTTGTGGGATATACTGATTTCAATTTTTAGTTAGATCATGATGATAGTAAAGATATGTCAGATTATGTATTTACCCTGAATGGTGTAGTGGTCTACTGAAAGAGTTTCAAGTAGCATATTATGGCCGATTTTGTGTGTGAGGTGGAGTATGTCATGGCATCCGATGCTGCAAAAAGGTTATGTGATTGTTGAAGTTCATCGGTGAGCTGAAAGTGGCACCCTCCTTGGATGGTCTAGTTCTGCTTTACTATGACAGCACTAGAGCCATAGCTCAAGTGAAGGAGTCAAAGGCACATCAGTGCACCAAACATATTCTACATCACTACCACCTTGTACGAGAGATCATGGAATGAGATAACGTTGAGCTTCAGAAGATTGATAGAAAAGAGAACATGGCCGACCCATTAACTAAAGCTGTCGAAATCAAAGAGTTTGATAATCATAAATGAAAGATGGATATTCGATACTGTTCTGATTGACTTTAGTCTAAGTGAGAGTTTGTTAGGTATTATATCCTGAAGCCAATCATTTAGGTTATAGACGGCTGAACTGATTGTAAAATTATACTTAAATTATTAATGAATAAAAACTATTATTCTAGCATTTTCATCACGTTTGTACATCTTCCTGTAATGAACTGTTACGTGATGAAGTCCTTACGACTATTTAGACTCGATAAAGAAGAATTTATCATTTTGTTCTTAAACTTGTTCATGACCAAATAATACATTGTTATCCAGGATGATAATGTTATCGAGTGCAGGTCATTATATGCCATATACGTTGGTTGTCCTCTTAACTAAGGAATATGAAAAAATTGGTATGGCATGCAGATAAAAGTGTAGGGATACATTTTACTGAATGTGATCCAACTGCGGAGATCTCTACTGCCAAGAGTTGCTTACAAAGGATATACATATAAGTATTCCTTAGATCTGAGATCACCACAGTGACTTACAAGCAACTCACTGCACTTTGGTACTGGACTATCTGAATTTTTAATTCAATGATGAAAGATTATTAGGTACAGTCAAGTACTAGTTTAGTCAGTGTGTGAGTCAAGATGGAATTGATACCTTCAAGTATTGGAGCAAGCGTATCACTGTATTTCAATTTAGCAAAACCTCGGCTGGGGTAATCTATACGATTGATGCTGAAATTTTGAAATACAATGTAGATGATTTTTTAGGATTGACAGTTAAATTCTAGGTCATCTTTTGAGCATTGAGATTAAGATGATAAATTATATGATAACCATATGCCATAGGTTCATGGATGTTGCGATGTGACTATTCGACCTATCCGGACATTAGGTATCATTGCTAGATGGTCACATTGATTGGTACAAAAATTGATTCTATGCTATCGCTTAGGATTCGAACCTATGGGGTCACACATAATAGGAGCTCCTACCTGATCTGATGGCTGATCAAGAGTCTCAATGGTCTGAGACTCTATGGTCAAGAGTCCCACTAGACTGGGACTCTATAACCTAGAGTTCAATTGAATTGAGACTCTATCTTCGTGGGTCCTACTAGATTGAGACTTTGAGTTCTACCTGTCTGAAACTCTATGATTAAGAGTTCCACTGGTCTGAAACTCTATGATCATGAGTTTCATTCATTTGGGATACTTCGATCAAGAGTTTCATGTAGATGGGACTCTATTGTCCAAACACTCATCTAATTATAGGATTAATTAGCAATTATATTATTGATTAGCTTAATTTGATTGAACGATGAGGATTCTATTGGGAATAGTGTCCTAAAGCCAATCATTAGTCTATTGATGGTTGTGCTATTTCTTATACTTGTATGTGAATTATTAATGAATAAAATTTATTTTAGTATTTTTTATCATAAATTTTTACATCTTCTAAAGAACTCCTGTATTATGGTGAAGTTCTTCGGACTATTTAGAATCAATAAAGAAGAATTTATCATTTAGTCTTTAAACATGTTCACAATTAAATGATACATTGTTACCAAGAATGACAATATTTATCGAATGTAGGTCGTTATGTGCCATATGGGTTGGTTCTCCTCTTAACCAAGGAGTGTGAAGATATTAGTATGGTATACAGATGAGATGTAGGGATACATTTGCATTGAACATGATCAACTCCAAAGCTTTTATGTGGTCAAAATTTGCTCTAATGGAATATGGGTATAAGTGTCCCTCCGATCTAAGATCACCATGATGACTTTCAAGCAACTCACTATGCTTTGGTGCTGGACTATTTGAATTTCTAATTCAGTAAATAAAAATTTTTGGGCACAGTCAAGTACTTAAGGAGTTGGTGCGTGTATCAAGATGGGATTGACCACTTTTGATTTTGGGAGCTATGTTCAATTATGTTTTAATTTAACAAATCCTTGGCCAGGGTAGTCCTAGTGAGGAGTCACAGGACTAAATGCTTTGAGACATGATTTGGATGTACTTTTTAGGATTAACAGTTTAATTCTGAGTCATCCTATACACAGAGATCACAAGGAAGAATTATGTGGTAACCATATTCACATAGATTTTGAATATTGCGATTGCAACTATTCGATCTATCCAGATGTTGGGTATCATTGCTAAATGGTCACTTTGATTAGTACAGGAATTGGTTCCTATTCTACCGACTTAGGTTCGAACTTGCAGGGTCACACACACTAGAGGTTCCTACTTGATCTAATAGCTAGTGAAGAGTCCCACTAGACTGAAACTCTATGGTCAAGAGTCCCACTGGATTAGGACTCTTCAACCAAGAGTCTTACTATATTAGGACTCTGAGTCCTGGTTGTCTGGGACTCTATGATCAGAAGTTTCAGTGGACTGAGATTCTATGGTCAAGAGTTCTACTGGACTGAGACTCTTTGACCAAGAGTCCTACTACAATAGGACACTAAGTTTTACTTATCTAAAACTCTATGATTTAGAGTCCTATTGGTCTGAAACTCTATAATCATAAGTTTCATTCGTTTGAGACACTAGGATCAAGAGTCCCACTAGTTTGGGACTCTTCGATCAAGAGTTTCATTTTGATAGGACTCTATTGCCCGGACATCCACCAGATTTGAACTTTATATTTATAAGAGGTTTAATTAGTAATTTGATTACTAATTAACTCAATTTAATTGAGTAATGATTTTTGGATCAAGTTCAATTGAATTGGATTTAGTTGGGTTTGACCTGATTAGGTTATGAGATACCTAATCACTGAGGAAGTTTAATCCTTGATTTGATCAGGGGTTGGACTTGATTAATTTTTAATTTTATTAAAATTTAATTAAGCCTAATTGAGCCTAAATTAGTTGGATTTAATCTGCTCTAATTGGATCTAACCAATTTGGATTGGGTTGGTTCAATTGAATAAGAGAAATTAAGACTAGTCTTCCCATGCACCACATCACCCAGACTAGTGCCCTTTATTTCTCCATGAGAATTCAAAGTTCTCATTATTTTTTTCATGCACAAGAGGCCTCACGCACTCCTTTCCCACGTCCTAAAGGGATAAGAATAAATTGGTTGCCATTCAAATTCAAATAGAGTTTGAATTTAAAGGGACAACCTCCTTATCTTATCTTTCCCTCCATGCCACCTTTTGTTTTGTGCCTCTATATTTACCATGGAATTTTTGGACAAAAATACATCTGAAAAAAAGCTTCCTCTCCATGCGTTAACCCTCCCCTTTAATGAGAAAAATCAGAAAAAAAATTTGAGAGAAAGAAAATTAGAGACAAGTGCAAGTTTTCAGATTGCTGCCCTAGAATTCTAATCTAGGGTTTGTGCTGTGATTTCATGAGATCTGACACAAGTAGCTAAACCTAAATTAATGAATCTATACCCTTAAGATAGTTTGGTAGAGTACCACATCAGCTGAATAGATACTATGGTTTTTTGATCTGGAATGGTGATCCTGTCAAACTCGATGAGAATGATGAGGATCCAATCACCTACATGGATGCAATGTAGAGATCCAACTCTGAAAAATAGCTTGAGACCATGAAATCTAAAATGGAGTCCATGAAGATCAATGATGTATGGACATTAGTTGACCACCTAAAGGAGTAAAATCCATAGGGTGTAAGTGGATCTTCAAAAGAAAAAGGGATGTAGATGGGAAGGTGGAGACCTATAAAGCCCATCTGGTTGCCAAAGGGTATTGTCAATGTTATGGTATAGATTATGATGAGACATTTTCTTCTGTGGTAATGCTCAAGTCCATTCAAATTTTACTTACGATAGTTGTCCATCTGGGCTATAAAATCTGACAGATAGATGTGAAGACAGCTTTCCTAAATGGAGAACTGGACAAAGAGGTATATATGATACAACCTGAAGGATTCATATCCATAGATTCAAGTATCCCAAAGCCAATCATCAGCCTATTGATGGTTGTGCTATTTTTGATACTTGTATATGAATTATTAATGAATAAAATTTATTTTGACATTTTTTATCATAAATTCTCATATATTCTAATGAACTCCTATGTTGTGGAAAAGTTCTTAGGACTATTTAGAATCGACAAAAAAGAATTTATCATTTAGTCCTTAAATCTATTCGCGATCAAATGGTACATTTTTACTAAGGATGATAATATTTATCGAGTGTAGATCATTGTGTGCCATATGATTTGGTTGTCTTTTTAACCAAGGAGTGTAGAGACACTGGTATAGCATGCAGGTGAGATGTAGAGATACATCTACACTGAACGTGACCAACTTCGAAGCTTTTCTGCTATCAACATTTACTCTAATGAAATATGGGTATAAATGTTCCTCTAATCTGAGATCACTATAATGACTTTCAGGCAACTCATTGTGCTTTAGTGTTAGATAATCTGAATTTTTAATTCAGTGATGGAAGATTTCTAGGCACAGTCAAGTACTTAAGAAGTCAGTACGTGTATCAAGATGGGATTGATCACTCCTGATTTTAAAAGCTATGTTCAATTATATTTTAATTTAATAAATTTTTTATCAGGATAGTCCTAGTGAGGAGTCACAGGATTAATTGCTTTGAGATATGATTTGAATGTATTTTTTAGGATTGACAGTTTAACTCTGAGTCATCCTATACACAGAGGTTAAAGAAAAGAATTATGCGGTAACCATATTCACATAGATTCTGAATATTACGATTGTGACTATTTGAACTATCCAAATATCAGGTACCATTGTTAGATGGTCACTTCGATTAGCACAGAAATTAGTTTCTGTGCTACCGACTTAGGTTCAAACTTATGGGGTCACATACACTAGAGGTTCCTACCAGATCTGATGGCTGGTGAAGAGTCCCACTAGACTGAAACTATATGGTCAAGAGTTCTACTGGACTGGACTCTTCGACCAAGAGTATTACTGTATTAGGACTCTGAGTCCTAGTTGTTTGAAACTCTATGATTAGGAGTTCCACTGGACTGGGACTCTATGGTCAAGAGTCCCACTGGACTGGAACTCTTTGACCAAGAGTCCTACTGCATTATGACTCTAAGTTCTACTTATCTGAGATTCTATGATTTAGAATTGTATTGGTCTGTGGCTCTATAATCATGAGTTTCATTCGTTTAGGATACTAAGGTCAAGAGTCCCACTGGTTTGGGACTCTTTGATCAAGAGTTTTATTTTGATGGAACTCTATTGCCTGGACATCTACCAAATTTAGACTCTATATTTATGAGAGATTTAATTAATAATTTAATTATTAATTAATTCAATTTGATTGTATAATAATTTTTGGATCAAGTTCAATTGAATTGGATTTAGTTGGGTTGAACCCGATTAGGTTATGAGATGACCTAATCACCGAGGGAGTTTCATCCCTAATTTGATTAAGGGTTGGACTTAATCAATTCTTAATTTTATTAGAATTTAATTAAGTCTAAATTAGTTAGATTTAATCTACTCTAATTATGCCTAACCAATTTGGATTGGGTTGGTTCAATTGGATAAGAGAAATTAAGACTAGTTTGACTAGTCTTCCCATGCGCCACATCACCCAGACTTGCGCCCTTTATTTCTCCATGAGAATTCAGAGTTCTTATTATTTTCTTCATACACAAGAGGCCTCATGCACTCCTTTCCAACATTGTAAAGGGATAAGAACAAATTGGTTGCCATTCAAATTCAAATGGAGTTTGAATTTGAAAGGATAACCTCCTTATCTTATCTTTCCCTCCATGCCACCTTTTATTTTGCTCCTCTATATTTACTATAGAATTTTTGGATGGAAATACATTTAGAAAAATGGCTTCCTCTCCATGCATGAACCCTCCCCTTGCATGATAAAAATTAGAGAAAAATTTTGAGAGAAAGAAAATTAGAGACAAGTGCAAGTTTTCATATTGCTGCCCTAGAATTTTGATTTAGGGTTTGTGCTATGATTTTGTGAGGTCTGAGCATCAGATCTTCACAAAATTTTTGGGAGATCCTCCTCAACCTCTCCTACGTCTGCTACTGATTCGGAGTATCTAAAAAATCAATGGAGGGAGATCGAAAGAGTTCGATCAGCATCAGCCGTCGAACGATCCTACATCGAGCTAGCACTCGAAAGGAGCTGATCAAGACCAGAACCTCATGTGGACCATCCGTAGAGGCCAGACAGGTGTGTGGCTACATCGTGATAATCAGATCTTCCTGATGGTGATGATCTGATCTTTCTGGTGGTGATCAAATTATAGAGATCGACTACTCGTGCAAAGGTAAAGTGTTCTGAACACGTAAATTAATAAAATAGTTTTACTATTGATTATTTTATTTTCAAATTTTTATGCATGCATGTCACATTAGATTCTAGTAATGTAGAGTTTTTAGATCAAATCTATAGCTTTTTATAAATTAATTAGATTAATTTTTAATTTTATTATATTTTAATTTATAAATATTTTAAAAGTAGAGCTAGAAATCATGCATGCATCTCAATAGATTTAATTAAATCTAATTGAATTTAATTCAATTAGGTTTGATTCGATCAGATCATGAGATGATCTAATCACTATGGGAGATTTGATCCTGATTTGATCAGAACCTAGACCTAATTAATTTCTAATTTGATTAAAATTTTATTATGTTGGGATAAGCATAATTTGATTAGGTGTATCCTAGTCTGATTGGGTCTAGATAAATTGGTTTGGTTAAAATCAATTTGGACAAAATTTAAAGCTAGTTTGAATTTTAAACTTTATGCACCATCTTTGACTTTTCCACATCCTCTCTCATGCACACTTTGGTTTTGCATGAGATTTTCCATGCCCATAATAGAATGCGTGCCCTCCCTTCTTCTCTCTTTGACCTAATCCAAGAGTTGGATTAGGATGAATTGTCTTGAATTTCGAATTCAAAGGCAAGTGGTTGGAGGTTGAAACTAATCCAACCTTATCCATTTCCCACACCTCTTATGGTTTTGTCACACTTTTTTATGAAAAAATTTTAGAGTGAGCATAGAAGGAGAGTCCTTCTGCTCGTCACCCACTTGGTGGGGTGCTAGAAATGGATTAAACATCCACTTGAATTTTGAATTCAAGTGGATTGTTAAAACCTCTTAACCACTCACTCTTACCCTATTCTACATGCAAACACCATTGGAACACTCCCATTTAAAATGGGATTTTATCTAGGCATGCATGGTTTTGCATGAAGAATCTGAGAGGTGTGTGGGAGAGTTTATAAGATAGAGAAAACCTATTAGGGCACAAAAAATTCTAGGGTGAGAAAGGGTCAATTGCAGAAAGTCTGCACAAGTCTCTCTTCTTCTTTTTCTTATTTCATGCAATTTCAAAATGGTTTGAAATTGCATGTGATAAATTTTGTGAAAGTGTTTCATGGGAAAATAAAAAGAGTTTGGCATGACATCATCTAAGTGAACATTCTGAGTGTTAGAAAAATCCAGAGGGTCTGGGATTCTAGGGTTTCGGGTGTGTGCAAAGCCCTAGGGTTAGGACCCAGGGTTTGGGTGGAGAGATTGAGTGCCATGAGTGCCAATCACCACCAAACTTCATATACCACCTCGTCATCCTCTGAAGTCCATCTTCTAATTTTTTAGAGCATCCAGGAGATCAAAAAAGAGATCGTCAATTGGATGGATGAAGATCAGTCGTCGAAAGCTTCGATGAGGAGCTAGTACTCTGGTGGAGCTGGTCGAAATCAGGAGCTTCATATGGACCAACCGTAGAGGCTGGATGACTGTGTGACTGCAGCATGATGCCAGGGCTTCTTCCTACAGTTTCAGATTGTGGAGATCACCTAGCTGCGCATAAGTATTATGTTCTAAATATAAATTGATCAGCAAATATGATTTGCTGATCGAATGCATTAAAATTTTCTATTATATATTGGCATGTCTAGATCCTAGTGTAGGATTTATGATATGATCATATAATGTAAAATTAATATTAGATTAATTTTTGCTTTTACTATACATACAAAATTCAAAAAAAATTTGAAATGCATGCTTTAAACCCTGCACGATTTCCATCAATACAATCACATTTGGAGGCTTGTGAAGGAAGATAAGATGGTACTTGAATATCTTCCTACTAATCAGATGCTAGTGACCCCCTAAAAAAATCTTTATCTAGTGAAAATATCAAAAAAATCATGAGAGGTATGGGACTTGTCGGTTAAAGAACTAGCCTAAATTAAAACCTACTTCATCACATTGATGTCAATAAATATTGAAAATCGTGTGTATGGAATTTCAAAGAAAATTCAATTAAAAGCCTATTTGAGAAATGACAACAAGAAAGAAATGACAACAAGAGATTGCATTTTTAGTGCATTAAATTTTCTAAGAATAGTGAGGATAAAATTAAGACTATTAAAATAAGTTATATTCCTTCAAAGTCCCATATTTGATTAATGCATTGTTTTCCATGACAAGATAAGTTGGACAATATCCTTAATAGACTCATAGCTTTTAAAGTAGAGTGAATAAGTGGTTGTGGATGCTCTTGATGAGCCTGCCTTTGCAAGCAAAAAAGTGAGAGGCTATTTTCTATAGGTTACCAATAAAATCCTAGAGTGCTTGCTAATCAATGCAAGGCACATTAATGCATTATCCTTGGAGAATCAAGAACCAGGTACAATATGAATATTCATTTATGAGTTTTTAGTATTCTTAGATCAAGGTCTTGTCCTTTTGGCAATTCAAGGTTGTTATTAAGCTCATAAATTTCTTTTCAATCCAAGCTTCAAGGCATAGATACATTGTACATTACTCAATATTATTTATTTCTTTTGTTCTTTGATTTTATTTTATTGTTATTGTTAGCAAATAAGTAGGAGATTGTCATATATATATTTTTTCTAAAATAATAATAAAATAATGATAATAGTTTTAAATAGTTAAAACTCTTTAAGAAGTTATATTTTATAAGGAGCCCTAATAATCTAAGTTTTATAGAGATTTAATTTCTTGGAAGGTTTCTAGCCATCGGGGACTTTCGCATTGTTGAATTATGAATTGTTTCTCAAAACAAATGTATGTAACATTTGGACTCCATAGTGTTGTGTCTTTTCTTTTCTGAAAAGAAACTTATACAACATTTAAACTCTATAAATCTATCAGTATTTTAAAAAATTAGTTAAATAGAACTTTCTTTATTGAGTTTCTATCTCTAACTATTCTCATAATTTTCTTTCTTCATTGGGTACAGTTCTTGAGAGAAAAATTCTGGAATGTAGCTTGAATTTTTCTTGATTAGGCATTGCATCTTAAGGTTAGTATTTCTAAGTTACCATCTACATCAATAGTGGGATAAAAACTATCCTTAAGATAGTTTCCTAAAAATGCTTTGTTTAACTTTGACCACTGCTGAATTTTTTGTTCTTACCATAGTATATTTAAGCTCTCCTTCAACCCCTAATCTCTATCTGCAATCGGAATTATAATCTAACCTCTCTCTTGCTAAAACTCTAACCACCCACTCCTCTCTCTCTCTCTCTCTCTCTCTCTCTCTCTCTCTCTCTCTCTCTCTCTCATATTGAAAGGAAGCCCAATCCCTCCACCCCCACTCTCTCTTGCTAGAACCCTTCTCTCTCTCTCACCAAAATCACAATCATGCCATCTATCCATTTTTTATTTTTGAAAGCCTAACCTACTCACATCTTTCTCACTGTATCTCTCTCGTTGAAACCCTAACCCTCCACCTCTCCATCTTCCTCTTACTGGAACCCACTACCTCCCACCTCTCTGTCAGTCTCGCTGTATCCCAACTACCCCATCTCTCCCTTTTAGCCGAAGAAGCCCAACCCCACCCACCAACCTCTTTCTCTCTCTATCATCTCCATAGGTCACATGTCTCTTGCTAGATGTATTCCTAGAAGCCAATATGGTAGACATATTCTTTTATTCTAGGACATAAATTTATATTTAAAATATTAATTTGATCAATAAAAAGCAACTTTATTTTCATTCAAATGTGATGTGTATTTGAATTGTCCAAGGAATTAATGCTTACGATGCATATTCTCAAAAAATTAAAAATTAGAGGTATGTATAATTAATTTTTAAATTACTCTCAATCATAGGATCATCATGAGGACGGTGATTGATATGGATAGATTGATGCATGGATCACTTCCTTCGGGATAGATGAGTCTCTGGCTATAGTGTAGAGACTGAATGATAAGTACAAGTAGTTGTTAAAGAACAACTAGTACTGAGCGTGACCATATAAGAGATCACATGGATTTCTATTCAATTGTCAACAATCATCTTAATGTTATAGTTGTGTGAACGATCCTTTGACCTACGATGTCATGATTGCTCATAGTAAGACTACTGGAGATTGACAATATATAAATATTAACTCTATGAGTCTTTATAGTGGATGTTAGCAATAGTTGATCCACTGCAGAAGCAAGATGTGCATTTAGATGGAATCTATCAATCTTGATAGAGAGGAAAAGTCCTATAGGATTTGAGAGGTTAAGTCCTTGAGTTTGTAGCCACAATGGTATGATTGATGGAAAACAATTTTCATGAGAATCATTATTTAGACTTGAGCTAATTAAATCTATCATATGACTAATGTTGAGGTTTGACGATTTATCCATGACCTGCTATCTAGTCGAAACTCATGATAGTGGGACTGAATCATACGATAACTATACATAGAGATTCTTCATTCAATTCTGTTGGATTGCTACTACATACTGCTAGATGTCACTGGTGGATTATGAGAGCTTACTAGGATCATTCTAAATTGATAATCCTTGTTAAGTTAGAGTAGAATTATTTTGATCCATTGAAAGAAGTTTCGATGTTACTTATAATAGAGATCATGGTATATTTCACTACCAGACAAAATTGAACCTATGGAATTACACAACAAAAAAATTTAACTTGGATTCGATAATTAGACTTATAAAGTCATAATTGGATTGGAATTAGAGAATTTCAATTTGATTCAATATAACCTTGCTAGCACCTGGTTGAACCCAATTTTTCTCTTGCATTTAGTTTGCTTATTTAATGAGATTTAAC
>QRFJ01000234.1:253225-386529 GCA_006176705.1 Cocos nucifera | reverse complement strand
TTCGCATGGTACAATCGAATTAAGAACTCAAGCTTCGCCATCTTTTCACACTCGAGATACAACAGAATATTAGCGTCCTTCATTAACTTACGGGCCTTCTCCACATCCTCACTATTTAATCATTCTACTAACTACAGGATTAGGCATGAACATAAATACACCATCATTATAGCAACAAATAAAAAAATATCATGAATCATTTGTTCCACTCCTCCATCAAGTTGATCGTCTCCTTACGGCCTATCCTTACCATATTGATCTCAATAAATTTTATAACTAAATCTAAAATCATAAATAGTGATGTGATCATTTACATCTGATGAGATAGCCACGGTCCATCCATACACTTTTTTACAAGAATATTGGATAAGTTCGTGGTCCCCAATTTTCTATAGCCAAAATCAAGAAATTTTTGAAGTCCAGCTTTCAATTCTAACAAAGAGCCTACTAAACTTCATCCATCCTTTATCCGTTATAAAAATGGTGATAGTGCAATTAAATCATGCATGGAACTTACATTATATACTAATGCATTATAAACAAAAATGCATCATAAACAGGAACCAAAATAAATATCATGTATGAAACTTATATTAAATATCATTTTCATATATGCAATAAATGCATCCTATTGCCAACTAATAGGTAAAGATTAGGTCCTATCCCATTCAAAAATTGTATTAATTCTATAGGTTCATTACAGTAATACAAACAATATGCAACAAGGATCGAAAAAAATTTTGGCAGCATTTCTCCTTAGTTTCTCTCATATAGAAGAATAAAAGAAAAAATGCCATCCAAAATTTTATTCAAAATTCTTAGCATACCGTTTGATTACTATAATTACCTATAGAATTATTTATAATTTTTAAACTATCTAAATTGAATTAATCAATTGATCATTGTACATAATTCTTCCATCTATATAAAAATATATAAATATACGAATGCTGGAGATTATGTACACCAATCAATTGATGATCTATCATTATGCAATGCAATTAATAAAAATAATAATATATAAACATCCAAAAAAATATTATGCAATAAATTCTACAACATGAATTACATCCATAAATAATAGAGCAACAAATAATTTACTCTTTATTAGCGGCGAGGTTCTCTTAGCGGCTGGGCACGGCCTAGCTAAGAGATAGACGGACCTCTTCTTTCTTTATATGCTATTGCTCTCTTTAGTACTTCCTCTACTACATTACAGGGTTTACCATACAGAAATTTTTTATGCAAGTTTTTTGAACGACCCACCTCCAAGACTGCCGGCACGGCCCAAAAATCCATCGGTATGGATTTCTTATCGATCGCATAGCCCAAGAGTTGTCCCACGGCCACCAACACGGTTAGGCCTAAGGCTGCCAGTACGACCCAAGATCGTCCACGACCATCGACACGGCACAGCCAGGGCCATCCACAATCATCGACATGGCAAGGCCTAGCTCAAAACTCCATCGACACGGTCCAGAACCAGTCGACAGAGTTCTCTTATCCACCAACATGACCCACATCGATAGATAATTATAATTTTTATTAATAAAATTTATAAATATTTATTATAAAAATTATAAATATTATTATAAATATTAATAACTAATAAATAAATAATACTATAAAATTTTAAAAAATATTACCTATGGCTATGAAGAAGGGGGTCGCACAGAGAGCTCCAACGATTGTTGGCAGCGTGCTTAGAGAATGACAACGGTGCTAAAGGTAACCTACAAAATGAGAAAGACGGTGAGATAGAGAGATGAGAGAAGAGAAGAGGGAAGAAAGAGTGAGAGATAGATGGAAGGAGAGAAGAGAGAGAAAGAGAAAGAGAGAGAGTAGGGAGGTGATGGGTCGCCTGAGAGAAGAGAAAGAGAGAGAAGGAAGGGGGTGGATCAGGTGGGCCAAGGGAAGAGAGGAGAGAAAGCAGGAGGGGGGGTCGGTGTAGAGGAAGAGAGGAGAGAAAGAGAGAGAGCGGGAAAGGGGTCGAGCTGAGGAAATAAAGGAGAGAGAGAGAGAGAGAGAGAGAGTAGGTAGGGAGGGATTCAATGTCGACGATCAGGCTGGCCGAAGAAGAAAGGAGAAGGCAGGGGAGGTGGCGAAGCCGGTGGCTGGGCTGGCCGGGGAAGGAGGAGGAGTAGAGTGGCGGGCTGGCGATCTAGCTGGCCGGGAAGGGAGGAGGGGAGTGGCAGGACCGACAGTAGGGCCGATCAAGGAAGAAGAAGGAGGCACGGTGGAGGAGGCACCGATCGAGGAGCCAATAGGAGGCGAGGGAGGAGCAACATTCGGTCGGAGAAGAAAATGGGGGTGGGTTCTCATCGATGATGGAGAGGAGGGAGAGAAAGAGAGAGAGAGCGCTCGGAGGAAGATCGAATTTAGGGTGGACTGAAAAAATATCTAACCTATGCAGCCGATTTTTGGACTGCTGCCATAGGTCTATGGGAGTGGTTCTCAGTAACGGTTGGCCATAGGTTAAAATTAATTTTTTATATTTTTTAAAAAATTATATAATTCTAAAATTTAATGTTCATCTTCACCATTCATTTATCTAAATAATTATCATAGAGTATCATCATAAAGGCTGCCTCGATTCCAATATCCCTAACTTCATCGATTGATAAAATTTGATTTTGATGATTATGAACGACCGCACGATAATCTGATAGATAAGACCACCGATGGATTCAAAATCTACATGACGATGATCTCGGTGATGTTGTTAGTACACTCTCAAAATTTTACTTCAAATTAGATATAGTTATCATGGTCAATTTAGTATGGAATAATTTCATATGTTAAATGAAAATAAGTGATCAAAGGACCAGACGGCATTCGATTATGAGAAAATTTTTAGATAAATAATTTTAGCTACTACTTTAATCATTTTTTACAATGATGATTGTAAATTTAAATAGTGGATCTATAAAATGATCCAAAACTATATGTCGCAGATACGTATTCTTAAATTTCTTTGGTAATTATGCTTATACTTTTGTAAGATCTGCTTAATTGAATAGTTTATATAGAAATAATTTTAAATTTATGATCATCATCATATAAAATGATTAAATATAGCAAAGATCATTTAACTAAAATTTTTTTTTGTAATCGGATGTCGTTTGTCTTTTGATCACTCATTCTCATTAATAGTTGAAATCATTCCGTACTAAATTGGCTATGATAACAATATTCAATTTGAAGTAAAACTTTGATAGTATACTACAAACATCATCAAGATCATCATTATAGATTTTCAGATCCACTGATGGCTCCATCTATCAGATTATCATTGCCATCATTCATGATCGTTGAAATCAAATTTTATCGATCGATGAACTAGGGTATCGGATCGAGATAGTCTTTTGTGATGATACTCTAATGATAATTATTTTAATAATGAATGATGAAGATGAGCATTAAATTTTAGATTATATAATATATAAAAAATATTAAAAAAAGATATAACAATGGTTAAACAAAACTACTGCAATAAGTGAGATCTATAGCAGCGATTCAATCAAACCGCTATCATATATCAGGTCAAAGGGCTGAGACCCTGTAAATATAGCTGCCTGAAATTTTGGCGGATACAATGAATGTGGTAGGAGGTCCAGCTTGTAGATGCCTATCAGAATTTGAGAGTAATAGCTTCATTCCCCAAACTCCTATTGGTTCATCCTCAACAAAGTGCTTCTTCATCCCAGAACCAATCAAGGTCAAGAAAAGGAAGGGTTCTAATGAGGAAGATGTTGCTCTATAGGCAATTTGTTTGAAACTATAAGCAATCTTGGAGTAATGTATCAAGCTTCCAGTAAAGATATTGATAAGTTGGCGAGATTGTTTCCAATTCCTTATTGATGATCAAGAATTGAAGAAAAATATTTATGTGGCAATAGCTAAGATTGAAGATTTTCGAGCTATATGAGTCGTTGATGGTTAAAGTTGGATTGATAATTGCTCATGATAGTGTAGGTCTAATTTATTTTTTTCACTACCTCAAAGGTTGAGAAAATATGATGTATTGGATGTCCTTGGTTTGAGTCATATTAGGATATTCTAATTTTGTGAGTTGTGGTTGTTTTGGTGCTATGGTTATTTGGTTTGGATTATCTATGATAGATTTGATATGAATATTTGGTTGGCTAGCGATAGTTTTATCAGTAGTTTTGGATTTGAATATATTAAATTTTGTGATGTGTAGTTGTTCCAACAAACTACCAAATATTTCTTGCTAAGAAGAAGTACAATAAAATGAAGCTATTCTATTTAATTCATGGATGGTTAACTTTTGTGACTTTTTTTTGCTATACTTGTCTCATTTCGATTGTAACATATGCTCTTTGTTCTTTTATTGTGTTCTTATGGTTTTTGTATCAATTGTTTTGCCCTTGCTGGCTTATGTAGATTGCAGGCATATAAATTTGAGATAAATGGTCCCTGGGATTGAAGCTAAGCTCTGCTTTGATATAACTGAGTGAGAACTAATTTTCCTAACTTTCACTGAAGGCATGGCTATAATGAGATACAAAATTTAGATCTTCCTATTAAAAGGTATATTTGATTTGAGTTATTTATCTTGCATTTCATTTTATCAATTTTTATATTAATTTATGCTGTAGTGAAGCTACTAGAAGGCAACAAATTGTTTCTTTCATTGCTAAATATACTACACATCTTTCTTATGATGTCTTCAATACTCCAATTGCTTATGTTCAGTACTTCCCTTAATTACATGCATACAATAATTTGATTCCTGCATTTTCCATCATCAAACCCAAATAATATGGTTTAACATAATAAGGTTTCATTTCCAAAATTTGCTCAAACAAATTTTTCAAACTCATAAAATAATTTGCTTATGTTTTCTTTCTTCTTTTTTTTTTTTTTTCCATTTAGTGTTCGGACTGAGCCGTCAAGTTTGATAGACCTTTTTTTTTCTTTAAGCTTTATGCTTTTGGAAGATTTCTAGGCAAAAGACTTTTTTGAGCCATATCCAAGTCACGTTCAAAAATAAAGAGCATTTCATGACAATTCTCACAATAATTGAAACAACTCTTCCACGCTTGAGCTAGAACCTCCAAAGGGTTTCACAAGTAAAGCAATCTCCAAGCTACATGTATTTCTCTTTGCTTGTCTTCAATCTCATTCCCACCTACATCTCCCTTAGCTTGTCTTCTGAGTCTATCCTAGACTCCAAGCCTATCACACACAGAAAATTCTGAGCATCAAAAAGATCATGCGAAAGAAGTATGGATGGGTGTAATTTGCCAGGAGGTAGTTGGAGAAGAAACCAACATGTCTGAAGGTCTGGGATGCTTGGACAGCAATTCATGTAAAACATCCAAATAGCATTGGTCAAAACGCCATCTTTTTGCATTTTATGTCTGTTAGGTTTGTTATGCCTTACTTATAAGTGATATTTGCATTCTTTCCAAATTAGTTTAGGGATAGAAAATTGCCAGTGTGTGCATGTAGCAAGTCATTTCCTATGCAGTGTTAAATGGTCCCATCATCAAACTATCTTTTTTGACTTCTTTTGTATCAGTAAGATGGTCTATCCTTTTTGGATTCAGAACTCATTTTTGCATGGTGATAACATATTTAGGATAAAATATTTTTCTATAGCTATAACTTGATACATGAATTTTCTGACACAGCTCACCTTCGCTGACATTTGGGTGTGGGTGGATCTTGCATGTACTTAAACTATTATAAAAACTTTTTGAAATACTATTATTTGCATGCAATCAGAAGTGGATTTAAGTCATTCTTCTACTCTAGTATGTATGCATCCTCGGCTATAATTTACTGTGCCACCATCGTTTCTCATAAAATTGCATTGTTAAAAATTTATGTGCCTTGCTTGTAGTCATTGTAGTTTGTTTCGTTCTATATTCTGGTTCTCCTAGCTGCAGTTATTGTTTCATATCAGATTGTATGTTAGCCAGAAGCTAGCTTTAGCTTGAGATTAATGCTGATATTTGTAATTTCCCTTTCCCTATTTTGAGTTTAGAAGGAGAAGTGCCGGAACAATACTGCCTCAGCTGAAGGTTTTCACCATCATATTCAACAAAGCTCAGGATGAAAGGAAGACAGGTGGTAACCTAGAGATTGCAGACTCCCTACAAAGAAGTAATATGGGTGTTTTCCCATTCAATATCCAAGAAAGACTGCATGATCCCTATATGATCTCGAGTTTAATGATAACTCCTTAAAAGTGCAGTTAATTTGATGAGTCACTTAATCCTACAGATAATCTTTATGCATGCACTTTTCAACTTATGTTACTAGGGATCAGCATAATTATTTTGCTGCTTTTTAATTTGTGAAATATTTTGCAATGATTTTATTATTCCACCGAGTATTATATGATGCAGAAGAAAAGGTTTTGCTGTGGTTGATTCTGCTTGCTGAGGGGTCCTTATTTATCCATGTTATATAAAAAAGGAAGAGGAGATGAATGAACAGTGAACCCTTTTCTATTTTTTAGATTTTTGCTATGTGTTTGCATGCCGGGAGGAAAGATTGCGAATTTTATTACTTAGCTGCAATATGTGCATTACCGCTTAGGACTTAGGACATTCAACCTCGTAAAATTTTAATTCGTACCTTCCTCCAGGGTATTTCACCAATTGGCCCTATCGTACTTTCTCATTTCCTTCAAAAATATCTTTCGATGCTGGTGATACAGATGAAAAAAATTTACATATTTGAACCTATATTTGAACCTCCCATGGAACTCAGAAAGTTTGATTTGATATGAAAGAAGCCTTTCATGAATCCCGTGAGACTCTTTCAATTTTCCGTGCCTTTCTTCAAGCGCCCAAACGGGGATTAAGTTAAAAAAAAAAGGGCAAAAAAACCCCCAAAGAAGATTTTGGGGGAAAAAAAAAAAAAAAAAAAACCGTTGGGGAAATTAATTTTTTTTTTCTTTGCTGATTCCTCTTCTTTTCATACTCCAATGAGTTCAGTAATAATGAAGTGAACTGCATATTAGAGCTTTTGAGAGACATTCTTTCGGATAATGCACAAATTTTAAAGAATAATTATGAGGCATCGAAGATTATTGAACAGTTAGGCTTTACTTATACCAAGATACATGCATGTCTTAATGATTACATTCTCTATTGGAAGGGGGACGCCAATCGAAATGAGTGCATGAGGTGCGGTGTATCAAGATAAAAATAGAATAAAGATGACACATCAACCTATGTACCTCAAAAATTAATGTGGTATATTTTTTTGATTTTGAGACTATAAAAGTTGTTTATGTTGGCAAGGACATTAAAAGACATGAGATGGCATGAAGAGGACTGAACAAAAGATGATGTATTGAGGCATCCAACTGATGGAGAGGTATGGTAGAAGTTTAATAAAATACATCCTGATTTCGCACAAGAGATACATAATGTGAGGTTAGGATTGTCATGCGATAATTTTAACCCATTCAAGCATATGAATACCGTCCATAGTGTATGGCTAGTGTTTATTCATATTTACAACCTTTCATCATGAATGTGTATGAAATTTTTTTTTACTTTTATGACAGTGCTCATCCCTGGATCGATGGAGGTGGTAATGATATTGATGTCTATTTGCAGCCTCTTATTGCCAAGCTGAAATAATTATGGAGCATTTAAGATATTCCAACTTTTGATGCCTTATTGAATGAGTCATTCTCCATGTGTACAATACTTCTATAGACAATAAATGACTTTCCAACTTATACCCTAATGTCGGATTAGAGCACGAAAGGTGAGCTAGCATGCTCGATTTGTGAAAAAAATATCCGATCAAAAAGATTGACACATTGAAGGAGCTTTAACTTTATGGGGCATCGACGTTTTCTCCATCAAAACTATTCATACAGAAGGGATGCACGCTCCTTCAATGGTATTGTTGAAGAAGGTGAGGTGCCTAGTCGGATGTCTGAAAGTGAGGTATTGAAAAAGTTGGATGGTCTCAGTGTTGAATTTGAAAAAGATGAGCCAATTGGTGGTAAGAAAAGAAAGTGTTGATCAAAAAAAGATGACACATATTTTAATTGGAGGAAAAAAATATCTTCTTTGACTTGCCATATTGGAAGACAAATTTATTATGCCACTGCTTAGATGTAATGCATATTGAAAAAAACGTGTGCGAGCTCCTATTGGCAACAATCTTAAACATCAAGGATAAAATCAAGGATGACTTGAATTTCTAATTTGACTTGAAAGAATGGAATACTAGGAGATCACTCCATCTGAAATCGGTGGGGGGAGAATATTGGAGGCTCTCACATGTATGGTATGTTATGAATGCCTCCAAACGGTCCACATTTCTTCGTGTATTGGAGAACGTAAAGATCCCAGATTGATACTTAAGTAACATATCAAAGTGTATGAATAGTAAGGATGTAAAACTTAGAAGATTGAAGACTCATGATTATCATGCACTGATGCAGAAATTGATCGCAATAGCTATTTGCCACGTGTTGCCAAAAAATATTAGAATAACTATTATTCATCTTTGCAACTTTTATAGAGATGTTTGTGTGAAGAGGTTGCTTAAGAAAGACGTGACGAAAATGAAGGTAAGGGTGGTAACTATATTATGTGATCTAGAGAAGATATTTTTACCATCATTTTTTATGATTATGATGCATCTCACCGTGCACCTTGCGAAAAAAATTGTACTTAAAAGTTCAGTGTTTTGTCGATCGATGTATCTTACTGAGAAAAAATATTTTAACTTTGAAATCTTTTGTAAAAAATATGAATTGCCTAAAGGGATCCATAGCAGAAGATTATTTGGGTTAAGAGTGTATGGATTTTTGTACCATGTATTTAAACAAGCTCGAGACACATCATAACTGACCAATGAGGAATCAGGATGATCAGTATGAGTCAATTGAGCCTATATTTGAGTCCATTCCACAGTCAGATAGATTTTTTACTTCATACCGCCTCACTGATTTGAGCATTGAGGAAAGAGATAAGGCACACTATTACGTGCTCTTCAATTATGATGTCATTAAGCCATACATAAGGTGAATCATTCAATCTTATTTATTTTATAATAATTTAAAAAAATATTTAATTACATCTAAATTTATTCTTTATGCATTCAGTAAACATAAGGAGATCATAAGAGTAAAATATGATGCTATAAGTATGCGGAAAAAGAGAAAATGTATAGTAAAAAATTTTTAGAATAGTTCAAAGATCATGTAAGTGATTATATATTCTTATCTTGTGCAACTTATTTAAACATATTTACTAATTAGGTATCATCTCCTTAATTAGATGTGGAGGTTATTGCTTGGTGATATGAGCTCTGAAATGCATGCTCTTTCAATGAGCCCTAATTGTACCATGCATGAATATAAATAGTTCATCATTAACTGCTACAGATTTAATATTCACAGCTAATCCATAAACATGGTAATATAAAATAGTAGCATGATGTTGAGCGCCACAACTCGATGTTATGCTAGCTCGAGGGATTCATAGACTCATATGGAGGATTTGAACTATTATGGGGTGGTGGAGAAGATAGTCATCTTGGACCACTATTCTAAAGGAAGGATTGCATTGATGAAGTGCAATTAGTTTGACACCTTATCACAGTCAAGGATGAAGACTGATGAGTGCAGTTTTACTCTCGTCAACATGCAATGCCATCTCTACACTGAAGAACCATATATACTTGCCTCTCAAGCTAGTCAAGTCTTCTACATTAGTGATCCCTTGGAGCCTCAATAGGATGTTGTTGTAAGGATGGTGCTTAGGTATATCTTTGATGATACCGAGATTGATGACGATATTGAACCATACATGTAAAGTGCTCCTCTAGGACAAAACTTATATGGTACTGTCAAGATCCTAGATATATTTGTCAGGAGTGATGGTGATGTCCATATTATAGATACCACTAGGCGATGACTTTAATATTTTGGTATAAATATTAGAATCTATTTATTGATGCTCTACTAATATTATTGTTCAATATATTATATTGGTTAATGTTCATTAACATTACAGATTAGGATGGCACCAAAATGCCATCTAGCTTTCACCCCCGTCTCTCGATAGGTTACATGGAGCTCCATATTTGAGTTACAGTCAGAGCATACTCCATCCACCTCCACATCGGTTGCCCAGGGATTATCGACATCTACTCCACTAGCATCTGAGCCTCCATCATCAGCCATATCTCTGACACATGCTCCACCTACTGATGAGTCTCCACTGGCATCCATATTACATGATCCCATGGCCAGTGAGTGTATATTTTTATTATATTATTTATTTATTTAGTTATTATATACTTAAATATTTATATAATATATTTTTATTGTAGGTGCATCATCTAGTAGGACATTTCATGGTTCCACATTCATGCTGCATGTATGGAACCGCCAGCATTAGATGATGGTGGAGTATGATGCAGAGAAAAGGTCAGTAGGGGAGACTGCGCGGGAGATGCATTCTTTTTTTGGAGTGCTTGTGAGGCGATCCGACATCATTTCGGTACTGCCCATAGATTGACAATTGATGGATGCTAGTATTAGGGATCGGGTGTGAGAAGAGACATGGGTAAATGTATCTTAATTATATTTATGCATTTGATATGTTTATACTATATTTGATTAGAATAATTTCGTAACTGATTTTTGATAAATTTGTGCAGAGAAGGTATGACTTTCCATATCACAAGAGGGTTCGAGATGTCTGACTGAAGAAGATTAAAAAATTATACCGGGGCTACAAGATCAAGCTCCATAAAGGATGGCTCGAGCATCGAAGGGAGACTCCGGAGGAGCTTGTTCCTTAGATATAGGACTATTTCCTAAGTCAGTGGGAGGGGATGGTTAGAAATTGGTGAAGCTAGGAGTTCGAGGTTTAATTTCTAACTTTTAAATTTTTTAATATACTTAAAATTATATTTAAATACTTTTAAATATTTATTATTTATTTAAATATTTGTTAGGCTACCTTCCATCAGAGTTGAAAGAATCAGGCAGCCTAGGAGTGCATGCACACTCTCGACCGTGAGTCTATGGCCAGTCGTGTGTACAGAGAGATAACGAATT
The DNA here is from genome assembly GCA_006176705.1 of Cocos nucifera. Lineage (NCBI taxonomy): Eukaryota > Viridiplantae > Streptophyta > Magnoliopsida > Arecales > Arecaceae > Cocos > Cocos nucifera. The sequence goes on along the minus strand of QRFJ01000234.1, from coordinate 375,452 downwards.
TTAAATCTTATTAGATAAATTAAATTAATATTTTTTAATATTTCTAATAAATTGATCTATTGTTATAGTTGATGAGAGATGGAGTGATGTCTAGCCATGGTGAGATCTTTCGATTCAACCGTACGGACAAGAAGGGCAAGTCGATGAACACCACAATCGAAAGAATTTTTGTAAGTAATAAATATATTAGTATGATTTATATTATAGCATTTTTTATAATATTTTATTTAAATTTATAATTACAGGAGCAGTTAGATGCGCTCGTGAGTGAGGGCTCGGACATCTTTGGCCTCCATGACCATCTATCTCAGGTCTTGGAGCCTGAGCACTCTTGGAGGATTCGATGTAGGCCCGGACATACATCGATGAACTACTAGTCTGAGGCAAGCATCTCTTCACATGCTTCTAGTATCATCAATCGAAAGCAGCTTGAGGAGGCATTGGCATAGATAGCTTGGGCAAGGGTGTAGGCAAATTAGGCTACGGAGTAGGCTGCTTAGGCTAAGGAGCGCACATCTCAGTTATAGGACATCTTGAGTGCCATGATGACGAGGCTCTGCACGTATTTTGGAGCTGACTTCATGGGCCTTGAAGATATATTATCCAGCATTCCAGCTCCTCTAGCCCCAGCTCTGGCTCCAACTCCAGCTCCTCCAGCTCATGCTCCATCTTTCGGTAATGATGATGATGTAGATTTAAAAAAAAATTAATATTTTTTTTAAAATATTATAATAAATTTTATTCAATAATAAAATTTGAGTATTTTAGAAATATTCTTATATTTATAATATTTTTTTTATGTTATATATTGAACTGCATTTATTAGGTAAAAAATAAAAATTAAAAAAATTATATTTTTTATTATTCAAATGATAGTGGTTGAAAAATCGTTGCTATAGGCGTGCCAAGCGCTACCATAGGTTATGTGCCAACTACTGCCATAACCTATTGCAATGGTTAGAAAATCACTGCCATAGGTGAATGGCAATGATTTTATAATCACTACCATAGGTTATCAATGACAATGATTACAAAATTGCTATCATTGACGTATGGCAGCGATTTGAAAACTACTGTCATAGATTATCTATGAAAGTGGTTACACAATCGCTGCCATAGATTGACCTATGGCAGTGATTTGAAAATTGCTGCCATAAGTAGTCTATGGCAGTGATTTGTATAACCGCTGCCACGGAGCTACGGCGATGGCCGTAGTGGCAGCGGTTAGTATCGCAGTGGCAGCGGTTAACTAACCATTGTCATAGCCTATGGTAGTGATTTTTGGACTATGGCAGTGATTTTTGGGGCTACGACAGTAGTTAAAAATCGCTGCCATAGATTGACCTATAGCAGTGGTTTGAAAACTACTGTCATAACCAGTCTATGGCAGTAATTTTTTATAGTAGTATAAATTTCATGTTAAAATATGAAAATAAATAAAAGAAAAAAATTATTGAGCAAATTGAGTCCAAACAATGGCTATTCCCCTTCCCCAACATTTCTCCTTCCGCTCCTCTCCATCCCATCTTTTGTCATGCCCACTTAAACTAACCCTCACCTAGAACTCCATTGTCGCCACTTCCATCCATCGCATTCCCCTCCCCCAATTCTATCTTCCATAGGTGTTGGTGGTCATGGTGGCAACAGAGATGTATGGAGGAGAACTCCACAAAACCACCATTATGTGGATCGGAGCATGGACATAACATCTTAATTTATACAAAATTGAAGACAGGATCGAGAGATGATAATAGACCAGAAAATTTCTAAGAGTTAATAATCTGCAGGGCTACATGAAACATAAGAGACATCAAAGAAACATGAAAAAATGGTGGGAAAAAGGGGCATGAGGGGTTAGGGGAAAGAAAATTCTGAAAGAAAGGAGCTTCTTTGTGGTCTCATCCTATTAGAAAAGTTAGGATCTTGAAAAGAAACTGATGAAATGCAAAGCCAAAGCTAGAAGTGAGGGGAAAAGGTATAAAGGGAGATGGAGGATCTCACGTGGAAGAGAGGCTAACGAGCGGCAGGGATGATACTAAGAAGAGCAGATGGGAGGAGGGTGAATATCATCTAATTAATGGGGATCCAAGGGTCTCTCTAGTTGAAGAGATAATTCTCCCTTGCCCTCATCCTCTGTAATGCCCTCCGTGCCCACCAATTTCCTTTCGCCCTCGGCCTCCTCCATGAGATGATCCTCTCCCTCTCCCTCTCCCCGATGCCATCACCTACTCCACCCTCATCTCTACCCTCCACCCTCATCTTTGCCCTCTTTCTCTCCCCCGATGCTCTTCTCCCTCCTTGATGCTGATGGCATCTCCCCTGACCTCCCTTCCTCATCGACTGGTGCTTATAAAGACAACCCACCCCCAAAACAACAAAATATATTGACCGAAAAAAAGTAAAGGATGACTTATCGACTACGAGATAAAAAGAGTAGTCACCGATGATAACTAGAATGTGCCAAACAATGATGATTTGATCAGAGAGGACATAAGAGATAGAGATTTGGATGGCTAGGATTTGTGATGCAAAAGGATAAGGGGAGAAGAGAAGAGAAGCTTCACAAAAAGAAAAGGATAGTGTTGCCCAGAGGTAGCAACCTAAGAGGGGAGAGGGGTGAATTGGGTTCTTATAAAATTTTAGCTAAATTAAACTCTACATCAATTATGTGCTTCTAATTAAATCAACTTAAGAGATTATATGGTGAAAGTAATTTATAGCAGCAGAATTAAAACATTTATGTTGCTAAACAAGAATCAAAAACTAAGCTAAGCAAGAATTATAAGCAAGTAATGCAAGCAAAAAAGTTATAACACAAACACACAAAATTTATAGTGGTTCGGAGTAACTGGCTCCTACATCTACTTTTCAAGCTCTTCTTGAAAGTTTTACTATAATCCTTTCTTGATTACAGTATGTTTATTTTTGTAGGCTCATAAACAAATTCAGTTGATTTTCATAGGAGCACCAACCAAAATATTACACCATTAGTTTTTCGGGTTCACTAACAATCTAGTTGATTTTTCAGGCTCACCAATCAAAATCTATACAACATCCAATTATGGGTTTGGACTAGCCTAGACTCCAAGTTTCTTTCTCCTAAAGAAACTTGTAAAGAAACAAAAATATAAATATAAGTTTCAGCACAAAATAGAAAAAAAAATAGAACTCTTTGAAGCTCGAAGAAGTTGATATTGGATTGCTCAAATGATACTTCAACTTCTCTTCTTGATGCTTGAGAGGATGTGGAAGATGATGGAGATAGTTCCTCTTGAAAGTCCTCTGATTTTGAAGCTTGGTTTCTCTCCTTTTTTCTCTTTGTCTTAGATATTCAATGGAGCTCATAATTTGAATGAATATTTCTTTCAATACACTTCTCTTTCTTTTGAATGCCTTTTAGGCCTTCAATCAAAACTGGAGAATGATTAGTAGCCATTTAGAGCTACTGGAGAGCATTTATTAGATATTTAATGCACTAAAAATGGGTAGAAAAACTAGCTGTTATGAAAGTTTCCATCGCAGGGGTCTATCCTAGGGTCGTCTCCTGGAATAGGGGTCGACCCTAGGATCGTCCCCTAGCATAGGGATCGACTCTAGGGTCGACCTCTATGGTAGAAAATAGAAAATGATCAGTTTCTATTTTTTGGCATGTAAAACAGTAGAGGTCGATCCAGGGGTCGACCCTAGGGTCGTCCTCTTTGGGGTGCTGGTCAGAAATTAGCATGCCAATCGGCCTGTTTCAGCAGGGGTTGACCTAGGAGTCGATCCTGGGGTCGACCCTAGGATTGACTCTTTTGCTAAAACTTGATTTTCTTTCAATTTTGACATCCAACAAAATATGAAATTACCTCCAAAAAATTAGAATTCTTTTTCACTTGCTCTTAAGGCTTTCAAAACATATATTCTTGATTTCCAACTTGATGAAATTATGATTTTATCCTTCTTCAAATTTTTTTAGTAAACTTGAAAAATCTTGTGAAACCTGAAATGCACATTATTCTTTTTTCAAGCCAAAATTCATTAGTACTTCTCTCATATATTTTATAGTCATCAAAATCAATTCTTGAGACAACAATCTCTCCCTTTTTGATGATGACAAAATATTTGAGTATAAGCAAAATAAGTCATGTATAGAACATTGAAGTAAAATAGTGCCATTAAGAATTTTAAGTTTAAAATTAAGGTAATATATAAATATATTTAATTGATGCAAATTTTTAAAGTATGAGCTTTATAATATTAAGATATAATGTCAATGCCTGTAAGTAGATGATCATAGTACATCATTACCATAAAGGATAGAGAAATCATAGTATAAATCTCACTTTCTACAAAATAACTTAGTTCTTTTAGAAAAGAGGTTAAGGGCTATAAAAGAAATTTGCCAATCATCAAGCATGAAATTTTAAGATCATCAATTAACAATTGTTGCTTATACTAAATAATGTATTTACTCCTCCTTTTTGATATCATCAATTTAAAAACTATTCTTTTCTTGTTTTGAATAAAATTTACTCCCTCTTTTTAATAAGAAGGAAGGATCTACTCCTTAAAAGATATTTCATAATATAATTGATACTATATGTGAAAGCTACATTCCATATTCATAACAAAATAAGATGTCAATTTTTAAAATACATAAGAGTCACAAGAGTCATACATCCAATAAATAGTTCTAGTCAAAATACATAAAGTTGTGACATGAAGTTTACATAAAGATTTCAAAAGTATAAATTATTAGCCATACAAGATAAGCACCACATATAACCAAAATTGGCCAACATATGTCATGAAGTAATTGATTAAATATATGAATGCATACTTCATGAATATTCTCAATTTATCTTTAGTTCATTGCATATTTTTTCATATACTCATTATACTATAATATCTCAATTCAAATAAATGAGTATTAAGATTTCAAACATCAAATTATTGAGTATTTTAAACATCAATTCATGAAGCATATACTCAACATTCCTTTTTCTAGTTTTGATAACATTAAAAGGCTTATAGGAAGGATTAAGAAAAATCATCAAAATCAATAAGATGTAAGAGTGTATCAAATGAGAGATGTATCAAATTCAAAAAATAAAATCAAATGAATCATCTTCCTTTGAAAACTTATCTTTAGATTTAAAACATGCTTAAGACATCACTTTTTTTTCAGAAATTTGCTTAAATTCAAATATCAAAGTTTGAATAAGTATAACTCTTTGATCAGATTTTCAAATATGTACTTTTAAGCTTTAAAAAAAATAAAATTTTTTAAAATTTTGAATAAAAAAATTAAGCATAATAATTTTTTAATATTTATGCATCAAACAAATCATTAAAACATATCATCAAAATTAATCAAAATTTAAAAAAATATATCAAATTCAAAAAATTTTGATTTAATTTCAAGAGGGTATTAAATTTGAACTTTATGTCATATTTAATATAAAAATAAGCATGTTTGATATCAAATTTATATTGATATCACTCTTCCTCTTTCTAAATAGTTTAAATTCAAAATTTTCTAGTCAATATTGAAAGATAGAAATTTTCAAGATATTTTAGCACATTTAATACCAAGTAAAGTATATTTGATGTCAAATTTTTATTTGATACCATTAATTTAAAATTTTAATTTAATTTTAAAAATAAAAATTTTTATATAAAATAAGTATAACATGTAAAAAAAAATTGAATCAATTTTAATATTTATTCTTTACTTTTTTCAAGAAATTTCAGTCAATTAAACTTTAAAAAGGTATGTATCAGAAGAGTATGAAAGATAGTATTAGCGCTGAAAATAATTTTATAAAGATCTTATATTGTATATTAAAAATTTTATAAATTTATTTATAAGAGTAAGAAGAGTTTTTAATTCAATTCAACTCTAAGGATATCAAGAATGTACAAGCAAATCAAATATAAAATCAACATATGAATGATACTATTTCAAGCATGTTTCAACATTAGAGAATAATTTATTTGTCTAATACTAATTTAAATTAATAGTACTTTAAATCAAGTAAATCAAATTGAATTAATATATGAAAGCACAAATTAAAAAGACTATAAGGTATTTGATTCAAAATTTAAAATCAATACAATAAAGTTTAAAATAAGATAATTGATTGAAAATTTTAGATCAAAAGTTTATTAATATTTTCAATCAAATCAAATTAAAAAATATCTCTTTTCTTATTTTTCATATTAATAGTTGAATTAATTTACTTTTTAATTTTTTTCTTTTTTTTCAAAATAAGCATATTTTAAGTTTAGATTATCAAATTAATATATATATATATATATATATATATATATATATATATATATATATATATATATATATATATATATATATTCATTCTTTAGCATTATCTTCTTCTTTTTTTTTTCAAAATTTACATTCTTAAGTTTTACAATTTTTGTTGCTTCTCCTTTTTTCTTTCAAGTTAAGCGCATTTAATTTGATATCATATTAAACTTTAATTAATACCAATTTAGTAATTAATATATTTTGAATAATTTTTTTCTTTATGTCAAAATATTTTCAATCAAGTAGCCTTTTAAGAGTAAAAATTTTACTTTTCTCCCTATCTTTTAAATTGTGCACATTTAATATGAACTTAACTGATACCATCTTTAAAAATTTAGATTATTCAACTTTTAAATTTAGATTTTTAAATTTAAGTATATTTTTAATTAAAAGATTATATCTTCTTTAATATTTTCTCTTATTTTTATAAAAAATAAAATATGAGTTTTACTTTCAAATTTAGATCAAGAGTGCTTCTTTTTCTCAAAAATATAGATGCATACATTCTTCTTCATTTTAATTAAAAGAACTTTGGACTTTAAAAAATTTGAATAATATAGTCTTAAAAATACTTCTCTTCTTTTAATACTAAAGCAGATCATTCGAAAACATATCATAAGAATTTTTCTCAAATAATATAATAGTAAGCATATGATCATAAAAATTCAAATTTGAGATTTTTCTTTTACCAAAAGATAATGCAATAGAATTCAAGATAAAAATAGGTTATTTGATATAAATTATCATACCAATTGTGATAAGTTTTTGAGAAATTGTTGGCTTGTATCATTTGAAAAAAGTTTTTGTTTGTTTCTTTAAACTTTACAAATCTGAGATATATATATCTTTTTAAAATTAAAAATTTGGATATATCATTCAAAGCAAATCATAAAGAGATATGTTTAATTTTTTTAAAAAATATTTCTTTCTTTTCTCAAGAAATATTACACATTGAGTTTAGAAAATATATCAAATATTTATAATTTATCTCAAATAATATCATATTAAAATTATAGCTGTGCAAACTTAGATATAAGATAAAGACATTATTTTTTTTTGCTAAAAGATAAGACATTAGAGTATAAGGCAACGATGTACTGATTGATAGCTATTATGAAAATTTTGATACTAAGAGTTTTGAAGTTCAAACCAAGTAATAATGATCTTGATACCAATTGAACTAAAATTCAGACTAATTAATGATTTACTTAAAAGTTTGATATCATTTAAAGATCATGAAAAAAATTATTTGAATTATTATTAGTAAATCATTTAAGTTAAGAAATTTTTAGTAATCCTAAAATAAATCATTTCATCCTTTTTCTTGAAAAATATTAAATAATTTCTAAGTTTCAAAAATAGTTTATTTTTAATATTTCAATGATGTTTTCTATGTCAAAAAATTTAATTTTCTTAATTTTTCTCATTTTTTTAAATTTAATTAATCAGTAATATCTTTTTCTTAGTTTTATAAAATGAAAACATATTGAATCAATTAAATAAGCATAAAAATCAAATAAATAACATCATCAGACATACTCAATTTTTTAAAAAAGGATTAGATCAATAGTTCAAGGAGTTTTAATGCAAGAAAATTTGATCAATTTAGATAGAAATTAATAAACAAACAAGTTGAAAATCAAAGATAATATTCAAATCAAATTTTAGAATAAAAAATTTGATTAATTGGAGTAAAATAATAAAGAGTATCAAGAAAAAAAAAATCTAGATGTAGGCTCCATATTTTTTATTTTCGCTAGAAAAGTTTTGAATTCTTAAGATAAAACTAAGATGCAATGCAACATCATGCACTTAAGTTTTACGAATAGATGTTTTATCTTCAAGTACTTAGATCATGCAATGTTTTAAAAAATTTTAATATTTAAGTATCTTATGGAAGAATACCAAAAATCTATTTCACTTTTGTAGATAATTAAATTTATTTTAATTTAAATTTCTTAATAGCAAAATTGATATGGAAAAGCTATTTTATCATTCTTAATTTCAAGATAATTTCAATTTATATCATAACATGATACTTAGAGGAGAGCATATTGACCTTTTAAAATCAAAGTATTCAAATCCTCAAAATCAATCAATCATATTATGCCATACATCAATATCTATCTATTTGCATTTCCAAGGCATCCATAAAAAATTTCTTTCTTTCATTTCACTTGGATTCTTGGTGCACCACTTAATAATTTTTAGTACCCAAGTCATCTTGGATCTATAGGAGTTAGTATTCAAGGATTCTTTTGGAATCTAAATTTATTTAATTAAGATTTGGCCAATTTTTTTAAAATTATAATTCAAAATTTTATGACCAATTTAATTACATTTAAAGCACTTAATAGTATGATCTTTAGTTGAAGCTCTTGTAAAAATATTTTTAGTATTTTGTTATTTTCTTAACATATTAGAATTGATTTCTACTTTATTAAAAATAGCTCCATTAGTTTTTATCATAGATTGAAGATTTTGAAAGTTAATTATAAATTTTTTAGCAATAGATTTTAAAACTTCAATCACTCTTTTTAATTTTTTATTTTCTTTCAAGAGCTCTTTCTTTTTATTTAAAGGATTTTAAATTATCATTTTTCTTTTTAAGCTCAATATTTTTTTAATTAAAAAATTTTTAGATTTAATTATTATTATTTTTTAGCTAAAGAATTTTTTCTTCTATTAGATTGAGATTATCCATTTTAAGCTTTCTACTTTTCTGCCTTAACATTTTAAATTCATGCATTAGCTCATTGAAAGCATCAAGTAGTTCATCAAAGTAAAATTGAAAGAATTTTTAGAATTTACCTCATCTTTTAAGGCCATGAGGCAAAGATTCTCATTTTTTTCTTCCTCATTCGAGCTTGACGTGTCACCACTTTTCTAAATTTCTAATAAGGCACTTTTCTTCATCTTTTTAGGATGCATTTGGTTGTTGGTGATAATTTTTATTGATCCTAAGTATGATTTTAATAAATAACAAAATATTTGAGTCTATTTTGGAAACTGATATTTTGGTTGAAGCGTTTAAAATAAAGTTTAGGAAGATAGGAATCCATTTCAATGATGCTCCATGTTTTGATTAAAAAAAATAAGAAAAGGGAGCAAAAGGAGGTCAAGCCAAATACTTTCAAGGAATATTAGGTCATGAACAAGCTCAAAGAAAGTTTAAAGATAGATTTGGCATGGTTTCAGCATTTGACATAGCTCAGAAGTCGACTCCCGATTGGTAGGAGCTGACTCACGAGCTCAGACAAGCATTGGGCTTAAAATAGAAGGCTTTAGTATGGACCCTATCGTAAAAATCGATTAGGAGTTGACTCACGGAGGAGTTGATTCAAGAAAAGTAGGAGTCAACTCATGTATCAGAAGAGATACCAGTTCAAGAATAGAATGCTAAATTTTTCATCCTGCAATTGGAGTCGACTCATGAAATCTGAAAGTCGACTCCGACATGGAATATTGGCATGGAACAAAAAAATACAGAATGTTAGAACTTCTGCCCTACAGCTGGAGTCGACTCAAGGCTTTGGAGAGTCGACTCCCGAGTTTCTAATAGCTCCAATGGCTAGTTTCTAAAACTATCCAGATTTCATTTTTTATTCTCTAAATGAGCTTTTTTGATGTTGTAATGGCTACAAATCCATTTTTGAACTTTCCAACTTGGATTAGAAGGCTTCTAAGGTCAGATTAAGACAAGAAAACCTAAGATATATAAGAAACAAAGTGAAAAACATCAGCAATCTTTTGAAAATCTATGCAGTCCAAATAGTGAGCCTTAAAGAGCCTTCATTGCTGTTCAACCACTCAACCAGTTATACAATTAAGGCATTCTCAAGTGAAGAAAGAAAGCATTCATTGTTAAAGCCCTCCAACAACTTAGCTTGTACAGTAAAGCTTCAAATCTGCTCTTCAAGGTGTTTATTTTATTTTAAATTTCTATACTTTAAAATTTTTGTATTTCAAGTTTCAAAGGAATAAAACTTAGGGGATAGGCTCATCCAAGCCTTGAATTGAATTTGTACAAGCCTAAGAGTGGCTTGGGGTTAGGTTTTAGTTGGTTAGCCCACAAAATCAACTAGATTTAAATTATGAGCTTAGTGAAAATAATCTTGCGGTAATCTTGGAGATTATAGTGAAATTCTCAAGTAGAGTATTTGAGGTGTGGACGTAGGTGTTGGGTTTGACATCGAACCACACACACACTTAGCAATCCAAAAATTTTTGAAAAACTTAATTCACCCCCTCTTAGGTTGTTCTTCTGGGTAATAAATTATATCAGAGCAAGTGGGCTCATATTGTTTGTTGTTCATTTGATTTAGAGTAATCAATCAAAATGACAATCCAATTGAATATCTTCCTAATGGAAGGGCAGTCCATAAGTAGGCCACCCTTGTTTAATGATTCTAACTATATATATTGGAAGGTATGCATGCACATATTTATTCAAGTACTTGATTATGATCTATGGAGTGTTATGATCAATGAACCATACACACCCATAATTAGCATTGATGGTAATATAATTTTCAAATCTGAAAGAGATTGGGATGAAAATGATAAGAAATTGGCTCAATTGAATGCTAAAGAAATGAATGTGCTTTATTGCTCACTTAATATCAATAAATTTAATCAAATTTCTATTGATATTTTAGTCAAAAAAATATGGGATAGACTTGAGGTTACCCATGAGGATACCAATCAAGTGAAGGAAACCAAAATTAATATATTAGTACATAAGTATGAACTTTTCAAAATAGAACCAACCGAAAGTATTATCAAAATATTTAAATGATTTATTGATATAATAAATAAACTTAAAAGTTTAGAAAAATCATATGCTAATAGTAAACTTGTGAGAAAAATTCTTAGATCTCTTCCTTGAAGTTAGGAGGTGAAGGTGACGGCTATACAAGAAGCTAAGAATCTCAACATCTTGTCCCTTGAAGAGCTTCTTGGTTCTCTTATGATACATTAGTTAACCATGAAGCGAAACTTAGAAGATGAAGTTAAGAAGAAGAAGACCGTGGCTCTCAAGTTCGTAGCAAAGAAAGAAGAAGAAGAAAGTGAAAAGTCCGACGAAGGAGATAATGATGAAGAAATAACTCTCCTACCCAAAAAATTTAGAAGGTTCATAAGAAAAAAAGATCAAACTTCAAAAGAAGATCCTTCTCCAAAGATGAAGCTAGCAAAGATCGAGAAATAGATAAAGACAAGGAGCAGTCTACATGGTTTAAACATAAGAAATCGGATCATTTCAAGATAGACTGCCTTCTATTGAAGAAATTCTCCAAGAAAGTAAAGAAGAGAGTAATGATGGCACCATGGAGTGATAGTGAAGAGTCAAGTTCAGATAAAGAAGAATAAGAAATAATAAATTTATGTCTCATGGCTCTAGAGGATGAGATAACACTTGATACTCAATCTGAATTTTTATTTGATGAGTTGCAAGAAGCATTTCATGAATTGTATGATGATCTTAAAAAATTAATCTTAAAAATCAAAAATCTAAAGTCAATCAATCAAAATTTAATCAAGAAAAAAGAGAAAATATTGAGAGAAAAGAAGCTTATTTCTATAAAAAATTAGAATCTAAAGAAAGAAATTAAAAAAATACAAACCTATAGTTGAAAAGTTTACATTAAGTTCTAAAAAATTATAGTTATTACTAAATAATCAAAAAGCTATATTTAACAAAGCTAGAATTGATTTTAGAACTGAAAAGAAATATAAATTTCTAAAGAATTTTTTTGCAAATGATTCATCTTCAACTTCACAAAAATCAATCTATTTCTGCTATGAAAAATCTAGACACAAGTCTTATATTTATAATTTTAGAAAAATAAAAAAAAACTAAACATAAAGAATGTATGGATTCCCAAAGAAACCATAATTACTAATCCTAAAGGATCCAAGATGACTTGGGTACTTAAAATCTCCACTTGATCTTTGATTACAGGTGTGTTTTGCAGCCGATAGGAAGAAAGAAAAATGGTATCTAGATAGTGGCTGCTCAAGGCACATGATGGGTGAGAAGGAGCATTTTATCACTATTGAAGCTAGGAAAGGAGGAATTATGATCTTTGATGATAATGACAAAGGACACATTATTGGTAGTGGTAAAATATGTATCACTCTTTCTATCTTTATAGATAATATACTCTTAGTAGATGGATTAAAGCATAACTTATTAAGTATAAGTCAACTTTGGGATAAAGGATTTAAAATAATTTTTGAATCACTCATGTGCATTGTCACTAGTCCTATTGATAATAGTATAGCTCTTATTAGACATAGACATGAAAATGTATACTTAGTAGATTTAGATGACTCTTCCATCAAAAAAAGCCAATGTTTAATTGTAATGAATGCTAAAATCAATGAAGATAGTTGGCTATGACATCATAGACTAGGATATGCTAGCATGGATTTGATTTCTAAGCTAATCAAAAGAAATCTTATAAAAGGTTTGCCAAAATTTAATTTTGAGAAAAATAAAATATATGATGTATGTCAATTAGAAAAACAAACTAGAAGCTCTTTCAAATCAAAAAATATTATTTCAACTTCTAGACCCCTTGAACTACTTCACATGGATTTATTTAGATCAACTAAGACCATAAGCCTAGCTGATAAGAAATATGGACTTATAATTATAGATGATTTTTTGAGATTCACTTAGATTTTATTTTTAGCACAAAAGGATGAAGCATTTTCTGCATTTACTAAGTTTTTCAAGAAAGTTTTAAATGAAAAGAACCTCTCTATTATTTGTATTAGAAGTGATCATGGAATGGAGTCTGAAAACCAACATTTTGAAATGGGTTTGTTGAAATGGCCCAAACCATGTTGTGTGAAAGCCATCTTTCAAGATATTTTTGGACTGAAGCTATCAATACAGTATGTTATATTCTAAATAGAGCATTAATAAGGCCGATATTAAAAAAAACTCCTTATGAACTATGAAAAAATAGAAAACTAAATATTAGTTACTTTCATATTTTTGGTTGCAAATGCTTTGTTCTAAATAATGGCAAAGATAACTTAGGCAAATTTGATGCCAAAATCTGATGAAGGTATTTTTTTAGGATATTCTATCTCTAGTAAAGCTTATAGGGTCTTTAACAAATGTACACTAGTTGTTAAAGAATCTATACATGTGGTATTTGATGAAACTAATAACTTACCTTCTAGAAAAGAGGATATAGCTAATGATGATGTAGGAATAATTAAGAAAGGAGTGAAAGAAATTACACTCAAGGAGTCAACTACTCAAGATAACGAAGAAAAGAAGGAAGCTGAACTTAAAGATGAAAATCCTAATGATACTCAAACTCAAAGTCTACCAAAGAAATGAAGGTATGCCCTTAGCCACCCCAAAGATCAAATTATTGATGATCCATCATAAGGGATAAGAACTTGTGCATCTTTGAGAAATATTAATAACTACCTAGCATTTGTATCTCAACTAAAACTATAGAAAAAGCTGAAAATGATCCAAACTAGATAAATGCAATGCATGAAGAACTAAATTAGTTTGAAAAAAATAATATTTGGCCCTTAGTTAATAGACCAAATGATTATCTAGTAATTGAAACTAAATAGATATTCAAAAATAAATTAGATAAAAATAGGATAATCACTAGAAATAAAGCTAGACTAGTAGCTAAAGGATATAATCAAGAGGAAGGTATTGATTTGAATGAAACTTTTACCCCTATTGCTAGATTAGAGATAATTAAATTATTACTTGCATTTTCATGCCTCATGAACTTCAAATTATACCAAATAAATGTTAAGAGTGCATTTTTAAATGGATACATAGTTGAGAAAGTATATGTAAAACAACCATCCGAATTTGAAAGTCATGAATATCCTAATTATGTTTATAAATTGCATAAGGCACTCTATGGTTTAAAACAATCTTCTAAAGCATGGTATGAAAGATTAAGTAAATTTTTAATTGATAATAAATTCTCTAGAAGAAATATTGATAAAACTCTATTTCTAAAAAAAAATAAAGACTTATTGATAGTATAAATTTATGTAGATAATATTATTTTTGGTACTACTAATGAAAGTCTTTGCCAAGAGTTTGCCAAACTTATGCAGGGAGAGTTCGAGATGAGCATGATGGATGAACTGAACTTCTTTCTTAGACTCTAGATCAAGTAAAGTGAATAGAGCATCTTCATCAACCAAACAAAGTATACAAGAAAAATCTTGAAAGAGTTTGAAATTGAGAACTCAAAACCTATTGGCACACCTATGAGCCCTTCTTGCAAACACGAAAAGGATGAAAAGGATAAGAAAATTGATACTAAATTATATAGAGGTATGATAGGATCATTGCTCTATCTTACTGCAAGTAGATCTGACATTATATTTAGTATCTATATGTGTGCTAGATATCAATCTGATCCTAGAGAATCTCATCCTAGAGAATCTATTTAAATATTTATTTGAAATGCTTAATGCTGAACTTTGGTATGATAAATTATCATCTTTAGAATTAATCAGATATACTGATTCTAATTTTGCTGGATGTAAATTAGATAGGAAAAGCACTAGTGGCACTTGTCAATTTCTAGGAGTTAATCTAATTTCATGATTTAGCAAAAAATAGCATTCAGTAGCATTATCTACAGCTGAAGCTGAATATGTTGCTGCTGAGAGTTGTTGTGCTCAAATTTTATGGATAAAATAATAACTTGAAGACTTTAGCATAAAACTTAATAAAATTCTAAGAAGATGTGATAATGCAAGTGCAATTAATCTAACTAAAAATCTAATTCAATACTCCAAATCCAAATATATTGAAATAAGACACCATTTCATAAGAGATCATGTGCAAAATAATGATGTGATGCTTGAGTTTGTTAGTACAGATAAGCAAATAGCAGATATCTTCGCTAAACTCCTTAATGAAGAAAGTTTTAGCATAATTAGGAGAGAACTAAGAATGTGCTATTACTCAGATTAAGACCAAAACTAAATTCTCTTGGTCTAATAGCTCTCATATGAATTAGAAATCTCTCTATAGTTTTCTAAGAATTCGATCTAGTGAATTTGCTGATTGATTTAAAATCATGTCCTCTCTCTAA
This sequence comes from Cocos nucifera, assembly GCA_006176705.1. Taxonomy (NCBI): domain Eukaryota; kingdom Viridiplantae; phylum Streptophyta; class Magnoliopsida; order Arecales; family Arecaceae; genus Cocos; species Cocos nucifera. The sequence goes on along the minus strand of QRFJ01000234.1, from coordinate 360,035 downwards.
ACTCTCACAAAGATCTCATATTTCATAAGACTATTGATTTATTAGACTCAATTCTTGACTATCTCTCAATCAGATGCACCTATTCTTCTTTTTTAAAAAATCAAAAATTTGCGCTACTTAACGTGGAGTTGACTCATGATCGACCCCTGCTGAAGTCGACTCATGGTCAGAAATCTATTTTTTAAACCCGAGTCCTCTCCTCCATGTCTCATCTTATCTTTCCACTACTGAACCCTAGACCCCTTCCAAAGTCGTAAGGGACCCTCTAGTGATACCTCCACCTGTCTCCTTCTCGATTTCTCTTGGATTCACCCTTCACCCATATGGAATGGGGACTAAAAAAAAAATCCATATTGTTTGAAAAAGACTATAGCCGACTGAGCAGCATGAATCTTCAAGCAATGGTGATTCCGACTATAATGAAGGTAACACCATCCCCTAATCACCTGTTCCTCCTTCTCCCTCTCTACTGGACCGACAAGTGACAATCGAAAAAAATGTAGATTTTCGTTTCTTTGATCGGGAGGGATTGAGGATAAGTAGTTGGATCCAAAACTAACAGTGGAAGCATTTCTTCTCCATTAACTAACTCACCTACCCTCATTTAGTCAGAGAGTTTTATAGATGCATGACTAAGGGTGAGGATGATCTGAAAAGTATAATGAAGGGAGTCACCTTTTGCCTCACACCTAAAAGACTTGAATAGATTTGGGGTCTACCCATTGAGAGAGTAGCATCACAGCGGCTAGTTGATAGGGATTTTGCCATTAGATTGATCACTGGGTTGAAAAATATTGAGAAAATCACAAAGCTGGAAGCTAATAGTCTATCCATAGAAATGAGAGTTCTTAGTCACATTATTGCTCGGATTGTCTTCCCCAAGACCGACCGATTTGATCTAGTCCTAGATAGGGTAATTGGGATTATGGACCACATACTTCGAGGTGAGCAGCTCAATCTTTTATTATTGATTTTTAGACAGATGAGGGATGGAGTAAGCAGAGCTAGAGCATGTCTTTTTTATGGTATGGCCCTGACCTCGATCTTTAGGAGGGTTGTGATTGATTTTGAGGGAGAGCTTTCTTTACATCTGAGACATACTGATACATATGGAGAGAAAACACTCACTAGGATGGGCTATCAAAAGCTGAATGACAGATGGATCAAGAGAGCTTTCGGATAGGAGCAGCCACCAACCCAAGATGGAGTCGAACCTAGTCAGACTATAGGTATTCCTCTGGCACAACCTTCGATCGAGCCAGCCCTAGATCCATTCACCACTGCCCCAGATCCATATGCCACTACTCGTCCTCCACCAGATCAGACTATTGATGATCAGGCCATCCGGATCACCCATACTATGTTAGACTGACTAAGACCTCAAATGGAGGGAATCTAGATCGAGATAGCTAGGCTAGCATCTAAGGTTGGGCGTCTGACTCAACTCATGGAGCAGAGAGAGAGATCTAGCATGTTCCCATATATAATCACATCACTTCTAGCTTCCATATCATAGTTGGTAGGCCTTCTGAGGACTCATGCTCCACCAGGATCGGCGATAGCAACAGAGGCAGTAGCAGTAGTAGAGGTAGCGGCTAAGGCAGCAGCATCTACATCAGCCGCTGATACAATTGAGGCAGATCCAGACATTTTCTTTGTTCAGCCTTCTTTCAGTGCACCCGATTAGCCACCTACCACACAGTCTCCTCCTAGACCTCTTAGAACATATTCTCGAGCTGGAGTCCATCCACTCACACCAGGAGCAGGAGAGTGACGAAAGCCAGCTCCTCCACCATACTTGACATTCCCTCTGATTGATCCACTAGGATCTAGGCTGTCTTAGGATCTAGGTCTTCGTTTATATGTATGTGATTAGGACTTAGCTATGATGTATGTATCATCTTGATGTTAGTTGATGATACTTTATCTTATTTATGTTGTATGAAAGTGATGTACTGCTTGAGTCCCATTTTGTATGCAGTACATGCTCCTATGGACATTGTATTCCTTTCCATCTATCTATGCATGTCTACTTTTATATATCTTATCTTTATCCTTAATTCCTTGATGATGACAAAAAGAAGAAGAAAAAGATAAGCATCAAGAAAGGGGGAGCAAACACAAAAATGAAGAAGAAAAAGATAAGCATAAAGAAAGGAGGAGCACACACAAAAATGAAGAAGAAAAAGATAAGCATAAAGAAAGAAAAAGGACATAAAATTAGTGCAACAAATGATAAATTTTAAAATTCTGAAAATATGACACATATATATTAATGTTTTGAAAATATAGCACAAAATGACAAATTCTGAAAATTTGGCATAAAATGGCACGTTAATGGCACACTAATGGCACATTAATGGCACATACTGTAAAACTCTAAAACTTTCAAATTGTTGGCACATTTTACAATTAACAAATAGAAAGGGGGAGGATCATTGCAATTAAAATGATAAATTACTACAAAATAGATGAAATTATGTATAACCTAAATTTGCATTTGAAATGTTATTTTCTTCACTATTGAATGCCTTTTTGAATTTGTAATTGTTATGCATGAATTCAAAGATTTTATCATCATCAAAAAGGGGAAGATTGTTGATCCTAGATATGATTTTGATGAATAACAAAATATTTGAGTCTATTTTAGATACTCACATTTTGGTTGAAGTATTTGAAACAAAGTTCAGGAAGACAGGAATCCATTTCAATGATGCTCCATATTTTGATTAAAAGAACCAAGAAAGAGGAGCAAAAGAAGGTCAGGCCAAATACTTTCAAGGAATATTAGGTCATGAACAAGCTCAAAGGAAGTTTAAAAATGGATTTGGCATGGTTTCAGCATTTGGCACAGTTCAGGAGTCGACTTTCGATTGATAGGAGCCAACTCACGGGCTCAAGAAAGCACTAGGCTTAAAATAGAATGCTTTAGTAAGGACCCTATCACAGGAGTCGATCATGAGTCAACTCATGGAAGAGTCGACTCAAGAAAAGCTGGAGTCGACTCATGTCTCCGAAAAGACACCAATCCAAGAATAAAATACTGAAATTTTCATCCTGTAACTAGAGTCGACTCACGAAATCTGAGAGTCGACTTTGGCATGAAATATTGGCATGGAATAAAAAAATATAGAATGTTGAAACTTCTGCCCTATAGCTAGAGTCGACTCAAGGCTTTGGGGAGTCGACTCCTGAGTTTCTGACAGCCCCAATGGCTAGTTTTCAGAACTATCTAGATTTTATTTTTTATCCTCTAAATGGGCTTTTCTGATGTTCCAATAGCTACAAACCCATTTTTGGACTTTCCAACTTAGATTAGAAGGCTTCTAAGGTTAGATTAAGGCAAGAAAATCCAAAATATAAAAGAAATAAAGTGAGAAACATCAGCAACCTTTTGAAAATCTATGTGCAGTCCAAATAATGAGCTTTAAATTGCTTTCATTGCTATTCAACCACTCAACTAGCTATGCAATCAAGACATTCTCAAGTGAAGGAAGGGAGCATTAATTACTAAAGCTCTCCAATAACTCAGATTGTGCATTAAAGCTTCAAATCTATTCTTCAAGAAGTTTATTTTATTTTAAATTTCTATACTTTAAAATTTCTATATTTCAAATTTCAAAGGACTAAAACTTGGGGGATAGCTCATCTAAGCCTTGAATTGAATTTGTACAAGCCTAGGAGTGGCTTGGAGTTAGGTTTTGGTTGGTTAGCCTGTAAAACCAACTGAATTTAGATTGTGAGCTCGGTGAAAATAATTTTGCTATAATCTTAGAGATTATAATAGAATTCTTAAGTGGAGTGCTTGAGGAGTGGACGTAGGTGTTGGGTTTGATACCAAACCACTATAAAAATTTGAGCTTTTGTGTGTGTTATTTCTTCCTTCAGTTACTTTTATTTTCTATACATCTAAATTACTGCATTTTCAGCATATCTATATTTAAGTTCTGCACATACACTTAGCAATCCAAAAATTTTTGAAAAACCCAATTTACCCCCTCCCCCTCTTAGGTTGTTCTTCTGGGAAATAATTTTTTTTCCTTCTTCTTCATATCTTTCTTCATGAAGAACTTCTTGAATTGCCATCACCTTAGCTTCCCATTCTTTAGGCAAAGATCCAAACACCTTGCAAACAAGATCATAGTTAGAATAGGCCATTAAGAACATTTATAATTTTAATAAATTTGGTGAACATATCAGAAATAGATTCATATTTCTCCATTTTGAACATTTCATATTTATGAACAAGCAAGTTAATTTTGAACTCTTTGACTTGACTTGTTCCTTCATGAGTTATTTCTAATATATCATAATTTTTTTTAGCCGATGTGCAAGAAGATATTCTATTATACTCATGCACATCTAAGGAACAATAAAGTACATTGATGGCTTTTGCATTCAATTGAGCCATCTTTTTATCAAATTGATCCTATTTTTTTCGACTTAGGAAGAGTGATACCATTTACTATTGTTGTGGGTGTATGAAATCCTCTAGTTATGATTTCTCACAAATCATAGTCTAGAGCTTGTATGAAGATTCTCATTTTAATTTTTCAAAAAGTGTAATTGGTGCTATCAAATAGTGGCGGTCTAGAAGTAGATTGGCCCTTAATAAAAGTACCACTTGGGATTGTCATTTGATCTTTCACCCTTGATAATTAGGTTAGCAATTAATAATAGAGCATCTGCTTTGATACCATTTGTTGTCTAGAGGTAGCAACCTAAGAGGGGGGTGAATTGGGTTCTATAAAATTTTGGTCAAATTAAACTCTACATCAATTATGTGCTTCTAATTAAATCAACTTAAGAGATTATATGGTAAAAGCAATTTGTAGCAGCAGAATTAAAACATATATGTTACTAAATAAGAATCAAAAATCAAGCTAAGCAAGAATTATAAGCAAGTAATGTAAGCAAAAAAGATAATACAAACACAAAATTTATAGTGATTCGGAGTAACCTGCTACTACATCCACTCTCCAAACTTTTCTTAGGAGTTCCACTATAATCCTTCCTTGATTATAGTGTGTTTATTTTTTTGGGCCTACAAATAAATTTAGTTGATTTTCATAGGAGCACCAACCAAAATCTTATACCATTAGTTTTTTGGATTCACTAACAATCCAGTTAGCTTTCCAGACTTACTAACCAAAATCTATACAACGTTTAATTATAGACTTGGATCGATCTAAATCCTAAATTTCTTTCTTCCAAAGAAATTTATAAAGAAACAAAAATACAAGTATAAGTTTTAATATAAAATAGAAAATAAAAATTAGAACTCTTTGAAGCTTGAAGAAGTTGATGTTGGATTGTTTAAATGATGCTTCAACTTCTCTTCTTAATGCTTGAGAGGATGTGGAAAATGATGGAGATAGTTTCTCTTGAAAGTCCTCTAATTTTAAAGCTTAGTTCCTCTCCTCTTTTCTCTTTTTCTTAGATATTCAATGAAGCTTGCAATTTGATTGAATATTTCTTTCAATATTTTTTTTTTTTTTGAATGCTTTTTAAACCTTCAATCAAAGCTGAAGAATGATTAGTATCCATTTAAAGCCATTGAAGAGCATTTATTAAATATTTAATGCACTAAAAATAAGTAAAAAAATTAGTCATTATGAAAGTTTCCATCATAGGAGTCGACCCTAGGGTCATCTCCTAGCACAGGGGTCGATCCTAGGATCAACCTCTATGGCAGAAAATAGAAAATGGTCAGTTTCTATTTTCTGATATGCAAAATAGTAGAGATCGACCCTTGGCATAGGGGTCGACTCTAGGGTCATCCTGTTTGGAGTGCTAGCCAGAAATTATCATGCCAATCAGCTTATTTTAGCAGGTTTTGACCTAAGGGTAGACCCTAGGGTGGATGCTTTTGCTAAAACTTGATTTTCTTTCAATTTTGACATAAGAAAAATGTAGAATTACCTTCAAAAAATTACATTCCTTTTTCACTTTCTCTTGAGGCTTCCAAAACATATATTCTTGATTTCTAACTTAATGAAATTATGATTTTATCCTTTTTCAAATTTTTTTAGTAAACTTGAAAAATCTTATGAAATCTAAAATGTTCATTATTCTTATTTCAAGCCAAAATTTATTAATACTTCTCTCAAATATTTTATAGTCATTAAAATCAATTCTTGAGGCAACATATAGCTTACATAGATTTTTTATGATTTTTTTGAAAGATAATTTTGTTTAAAATTTTTATTATAATATTGCCAAAGAAGTGGTAATGTGGATAGCCACTTCTTCCTTAGGCTATCTAGATTATCTCATAGGAGGCAATGTAGATTGCCAAGATAATTTGGATTGCCATCCAAAAAGCTCGCCAAATATAAAAATCTAGTGGGTCCTCTTTAAATTACCGACAATCTAGATAGATTGCCAGCTACCAAATATGATCTAATTATTATAGTGTTCTTAATCACAAATGAAAATTGTTCCTTCTTCTCACCCAAAAAATAATGGAATCAAGAAATTAAGAACAAGGAAAACAAAAGTAGAAAAATATGACAATGGATTCCAATCCATTACCTAGGGGCTCTTGAAAGCTGATTTTTTTTTTTTAACTTGATAATCTATATGAAAATATTCAAAGCATATGATGTAATAACTAATTACAAACACTTCTCTCTTTTTTTCTTTTTTCTAAAGATAAGGGAACCCAAGAAATCCAAGAAAAGGGATAAAGAACCCAAAAAAGTAAAACCAAGAAAACCTCATACCTTAGTCTGTATCAATCCAACTTCTTGAACTTCTTGAGGGAGAAAGTAAAAGAAAAGAAAGAAAAGAACTAATAATTAATCACATACCATTCCTCAAAATCAAAATTATTCAAAGTTTCTTCATTAAATTAGAAAGTGTGACCTCAATATACCAAGAAATAGAGGAACAAAGATGGAAAATATATATATATATATATATATATATATAAATGCATAGATTGAATCACTTGAATTATCTTTTCTTATGTATTCCATCTCCTTCTTCCCCCTTTTCCTACCATTATTAATTGATTGCTGCTTGTCATTCAAGGAAAATACCACCAAGAAGAGTTAGGATTTGGACAAAAATAGAAGTTGAAACTCTAATTGAAGAGATGAAAATATGGGACAAAAACTTATCCACATCACTCTCTTCTACCACATCAACAAGTCATGTGATATTGCATGACCACTCCGTTATGATAGCCAAATAAAATTCACGATCAGGATCTGAATTAAAAAAAATTAAAAAGTTTAAGATCTGATTGCACTAAATCAAAGTTTAGGAGAAAATTAAAAACCCTCAAATAGTTCAAGATTTTTGAAATGATCAATCCCCAAATCTATTCAAGTTGCCTACCAGTCGATCTGCATAAATCTCTATTTAGTAGTACAAAAATTAATGGCCACTTTTCCATCCATTTGGATGAGGAAGAATCAAAAAAAGAAGAAAACAAGCCACTAATGCGAATGGGACTGAAACCCATGCACACATAGATCTCCTTTGTTTGAAGCTCTCTCCACTTACCAATAAATGCCTCTCTCTCTCCCCACACACACGAAACCCTCTTAGTTCTCTCCATAGAACCCGTAGTCTCTCCCTCCATAAAGCCCTTATCTCTCTCTCTCTCTCTCTCTCTCTCTCTCTCTCTCTCTGTATAATCCTTTCTCTCTATCTCTCTTGCTTGAACCCTCCTCCCTACCATCACCTCTCTCGCTTAGTCTTGAACCCTTGTCCTCATCCCCAACCCCTGATTGTCTCCCTTTTTTGTTTATTTTTTAGTGAGTTTGTGTTTATTCAAGAGAGATTTGTATTTTTTTTTTTGGAAGGGAAGCAAGTGAGGAAGTGAGCAAGAAGGTCTGCTTCTATTTATCCATGGCCCACTTGTGGTTATTTTGAAGAGTTTGTACTTATTCTAGGGGATAGATATTTATTACATCTAAAGTTTGTGTTTGTCCTTCATTCTTGTTGTTTATCATTGGTGAGGCCTAAAGTGACCAAGGGTTAGGGATCGAGTTTGTGTTTATTATGGAGTATTTCTATTTATCACCGCAAAGTTTGTGTTTATTCCAAAATATTTTTGTTTATCACCATAGAGTTTATTTTTATTCTAAAGTGTTTCTATTTATTTTGAAGGGGTTTGTATTTATTCTAGAGAGGTTTACATTTATTCTTATTGGATAGTGAGTAAGATAGTTAGCAAGGATATTATTTCTATTTATTCATGGCTCATTTCTATTTATTCTAGAGAGGTTTGTCTTTATTCCATCCAAAGTTTGTTTATCCTCCATTCTTGTTTTTTCCATGGGAGAGGCATAAAGTGACCTAGGGTTGAGGGTTGAGTTTATGTTTATTCTGGAGCATTTTTGTTTATTATTGTAGAGTTTATATTTATTCTATAATATTTCTATTTATTTTGGAGGTGTTTGTATTTACTTTGGAGGGATTTGTATTTATTTTTGTAGGGGACCAAGCAAGGCTGTGAGCTTTTGCATATGTTTCTGCTTATCCATAGCATATTTATATTTGTTTCAGAGAGGTTTGTGTTAATTCTAGATTAGTTTGATTTTATTTCACCAAAAGTTGATGTTTATCCTTAGTTCTTATTGTTTATTATAGGGTAAGTCTAATGTGACTTAAGGGTTGGGGATGAAGTTTGTATTTATTTTAGAGTATTTTTTTTATTGCTTCAAAGTTTGTATTTATTCTAGAGTATCTATTATATATATAATAATATTCTATAGAAGAGTATTATGGTATTGTCATCTTAGCATCTCAGATGACTTTAGTTATACCACATAAAATCAAAATATTATTTTTAAATAATAATAAAATAATATTTTAAAAATTAAAAAAAATATTTTAAAAATAAAAGTAGAGAGGAATAAGAGATAAAAATTATTTTTAAAAAAATATTAATTTTTTAAAAATAAAATATTAAAAAAATAATATTATTTTTTAGAAATGATAATTTATTTTTTAAAAATAATATATTATTTTTTAATTTTAAAAATAATAATATACTAATTTATTTTTTTTAAAAATATTTTTATTATTTTTTAAAAATAATATATTTTAAGATCTAAATCGATCCATTAGATCAAACATGATACTCTATCAATTTGAAAGTCAAATCTCTACATTTAATAGCTTCTAAAAGTTTAAAGAAGGTATAAGAAGAAGTGAGGAAGGTGCAATCGAAATCAGCGTTTATCGAGAGAGAAGAAAAGCTGTAGTGGGGTGGCACTGATGGACACGAAGAAGGGATGAGAATAGAAAGAAAGAAGAAAAAATAATAATAATAAAATATTATATTATAAAAAAAGAAAAAAAGAGAAAAAAAGAAAGAAAAAAAAGAAGAGAGAGTTTCTCTCTCTTTCTTTAGCGATGGCACTGATGGTGGTGGTACCAACAGGAGCATCAAGAAATGCAATCGAGATTAGCATTTGCTGAGAGAGAAGGAGAGCGGTGGTGGGATGGCATCGGCAGGTGCGAAGAAGGGAGGAGGTGGGGGTGCGATCAGGATCGACATTTATCGAGAAAGAAAAGAAGCCATAGTGGGTTGACAGGAGGTGTGGCGGCATCGATGAGCGTATTGAGGGTATGAAAATAGAAAAAAAGAATAAAATATTATTTTATAAATATTTAATATATATAATAAATAAATAAAATAAAATATTAAAAATATTAAAAAATATTTATTTTGAATATTTATTATTAAAAAATTTTAATAATTATAAGCCATAATTATCTGCCCCAACCAATGTGCGGGTCTTCGACTAGTTTCTGTTAATTCTAAAGGGATTTATGTTTATATTGAAAATTTTATTTTTATTTTGGACTAGTTTATGTTTATTACAGAGATATAGAATTTCAAGTTTATATGTCATCGATAACCTAGTATGTAACATACACATCCAATAGAACAAATGAATTTATAGCTTAGGAGTAATAAATTAATTCATAACTTAATACAAACATATTACTTTACAACTTAGAAAGGCACATAATGCATTGAATTTTTAGCTATAAAATATGTTCTCATATAACTATTATGGTGAATGATCTAAGATACTCGTAATTCCATGCGGTCATTATATTGCTCTTTATTAAACAAATCCTTACTGATGTAGCCTTGGAAATCATCAACCTGCATAATGTATAATGGTATGGAAAGATACAAATTAATTATCATCAACGTACAATAATAACTATTTTAGATGATATAGCTTTGGCTTACATTTGCTTTATAGGTTTGAATATTATGACCCTTTTAATGATGTTGCTTATATATTTGTTTTTTCGTCGATGCAATAATGAGTCTTATTGTGAAAAGAGAGAAAAAGATGTTGGGAATCATTAGGTGCTCGTACATATGGATTTCAAAAATCTTTTTCAAAATCAAAATGTAGAGAAAATAAAGATTAAAAACTTTTTTAATCTAGAACATGCATTCATCATATGAAGACAGCTAGGGATCTAGTTCATTTGCAAAATATTATGAATCTGATTTTTAATCAACAATAATTAAAAGCCTATGATCAAATCACATACCTATTTTTGTTTTCTCTTTTTTAGATTTGGATCTGAGGTTTGAACAGGTTCTGTATTAGCCATTCAAGCATCCGACCTCTACAGATTTCTACTTAGGATTCGTTTGGATTCTTAATTTAGATCCTTCTTTCGCAAAGTTGGATCTTTTCCTGAAACCTGAATCGCACTTGAATCTAGATCAACTCTTTGATCTTCTTTTCTTCTTCCTTTCTTGATCTTTCTTTTCTTGATTCTTGTAACAACTAAGAACTAAAGAGAGGGAAAAGGGGATGCCTAACACCCTTCGACATGGAGAAGGTGGACAGCTTAGGCATGGGAACTAAGGGAGGAAGAGAGGGGAGGCATAGGAACCCAAGGAGGGGGCGTGGGCTGATGTGAAGACTCATAATCTAAGGGCCAAGGAAGAGGCTCTCTTAAATAGAGAGTTAGTTGATCTCTAAACCAATATAAAATTAGTTACAAGATGAATCCTAATTACATTAGAAAACCCATCTTTGACCAATCTTTGACCATACCATGTGCAACCTTCTTGGTCCTCCTTTCACATGTTGAGAGAGAGAGAGAGAGAGAGAGAGGGAGGACGTGTGCCCTCTCTTGATCCTCTTAGGTTCCACCTATTAGGCGCCACCAATTGATCTCATCAAGTGGCATCTCCAAGAAGCAATCAAGGACATCATGAAGAAACATTTTCTTGAATTGATTCAAATATTTTTTTAAGCAACCAACATTTGGGGCCCATTGAATCCAATTCAATTAGGTTAAATTTTGGTATATGACTTGGTTAAATCTCATTAAATAAGCAAACCAAATGCAAGAGAAAAATTGGGTTCAACCAGATGCTAGCAAGGTTATATTGAATCCAATTGAATTTCTCTAAATCCAATCTAATTATGACTTTATAAGTCCAATTATCGAATCCAAGTTAAATTTTTTTGTTGTGTAATTCCATAGGTTCAATTTTGTCTGATAGTGAAATATACTATGATCTATATTATAAGTAACATTGAAACTTCTTTCAATGGATCGAAATAATTCTACTCTAACTTAACAAGGATCATCAATTCAGAATGATCCTAGTTAGCTCTCATAATCCACCAGTGACATCTAGCAGTATGTAATAGCAATCCAACAGAATTGAATGAAGAATCTCTATGTATAGTTATCGTGTGATTCAGTCCCGCTATCATGAGTTTCGACTAGATAGCAGGTCATGGATCAATCATCAAACCTCAACATTAGTCATATGATAGATTTAATTAGCTCAAGTCTAAATAATGATTCTCATGAAAATTCTTTTCCATCAATGATACCATTATGGCCACAAACTCAAGGACTTAACCTCTCAAGTCCTAAAACTTCTCCTCTCTATCAAGATTGATAGATTCCATCTAAATGTACATCTTGCTCCTATAGTGGATCAACTATTGCTAACATCCACTACAAAGACTCATAAAGTTAATATTTATATATTGTCAAACTCCAGCAGTCTTACTATGAGCAATCATGACATTGCAGGTCAAAGGATTGTTCACACAACTACAGCATTAAGATGATTGCTGATGATTGAATAGAAATTCATGTGATCTCTTATATGGTCACGCTCAGTACTAGTTGTTCTTTAACAACTATCTGTACTTGTCATTCAGTCTCTACACTATAGATCAGAGACTCATCTATCCCGAAGGAAGTGATCCATGCACCAGTCTATCTAGATCAATCACCATCCTCATGATGATCCTATGATTGAGAGCAATTTAAAAATTAATTATACATGCCTCTAATTCTTAATTTTTTGAGAATATGCATCGTAAGCATTAATTTCTTAGACGATTCAAATACACATCACATTTGAATGAAAATAAAGTTGCTTTTTATCGATCAAATTAATATTTAAAATATAAATTTATGTCCTAGAATAAAAGAATATGTCTACCATATTGGCTTCTAGGAATACATCTAATAAGAGATATGTGACCTATGGAGATGATAGAGAGAGAAAGAGGTTGGTGGGTGGGGTTGGGCTTCTTCGACTAAAAGGGAGAGATGGGTAGTTGGGATCCAGCGAGATTGATAGAAAGGTGGGGGGTAGTGGGTTCCAACAAGAGGAAGATGGAGAGGTGGAGGGTTAGGGTTTCAACGAGAGAGATACACTGAGAAAGATGTGAGTAGGTTAGGCTTTCAAAAATAAAAAATAGATAGATGGCATGATTATGATTTTGGTGAGAGAGAGAGAGAAGGGTTCTAGCAAGAGAGAGTGGGGGTGGAGGGATTGGGCTTCCTTTCGATATGAGAGAGAGAGAGAGAGGAGTGGGTGGTTAGAGTTTTAGCAAGAGAGAGGTTAGATTATAATTCCGATGGCAGAGAGAGATTAGGGGTTGAAGGAGAGCTTAAATATACTATGGTATGAACAAAAAATTTAGAAGTGGTCAAAGTTAAACAAAGCATTTTTAGGAAACTATCTTAAGGATAGTTTTTTTTCCACTATTGATGTAGATGGTAACTTAGAAATACTAACCTCAAGATGCAATGCCTAATCAAGAAAAATTCAAGCTACATTCCATAATTTTTCTCTCAAGAATTGTACCCAATGAAGAAAGAAAATTATGAGAATAGTTAGAGATAGAAACTCAAAAAAGAAAGTTCTGTTTGACTAATTATTTAAATCCTGATAGATTTATAGAGTTTAAATGTTGTATAAGTTTCTTTTCAAAAAAGGAAAGACACAACACTATGGAGTCCAAATGTTACATACATTTCTTTTGAGAAACAATTCATAATTCAACATTGCGGAAGTCCCCGATGGCTAGAAACCTTCCAAGAATTTAAAACTCTATAAAACTTAGATTATTAGGGCTCCTTATAAAATGTAACTTCTTAAAGAGTTTTAACTATTTAAAACTATTACCATTATTTTATTATTATTTTAGAAAAAATATATATATGACAATCCCCTACTTATTTGCTAACAATAACAATAAAATAAAATAAAAAAAACAAAAGAAATAAATAATACTGAGTAATGTACAATGTATCTATGCCTTGAAGCTTGGATTGAAAAAAAATTTATGAGCTTAATAACAACCTTGATTTGCCAAAAGGACAAGACCTTGATCTTAGAATACTAAAAATTCATAGATGAATATTCATATTGTACCTGGTTCTTGATTCTCCAAGGATAATGCATTAATGTGCCTTGCGTTGATTAGCAAGCACTCTAGGATTTTATTGGTAACCTATAGAAAATAGCCTCTCACTTTTCTGCTTGCAAAGGCAGGCTCATCAAGAGCATCCACAACCACTTATTCACTCTACTTTAAAAGCTATGAGTCTATTAAGGATATTGTCCAATTTATCTTGTCATGAAAAATAATGCATTAATCAAATATGGGACTTTGAAGGAATATAACTTATTTCAATAGTCTTAATTTTATCCTCACTATTCTTAGAAAATTTAATGCACTAAAAATGCAATCTCTTGTTGTCATTTCTTTCTTGTTGTCATTTCTCAAATAGGCTTTTAATTGAATTTTCTTTGAAATTCCATACACACGATTTTCAATATTTATCGACATCAATGTGATGAAGTAGGTTTTAATTTAGGCTAGTTCTTTAATCGACAAGTCCCATACCTCTCATGATTTTTTTGATCTTTTCACTAGATAAAGATTTTTTTAGGGGGTCAACTAGCATCTGATTAGTAGGAAGACATTCAAGTACCATCTTATCTTTCTTCATAAGCCTCCAAATGTGATTGTATTGATGGAAATCGTGCAGGGTTTAAAGCATGCATTTCAAAATTTTTTTGAACTTTGTATGTACAGTAAAAGCAAAAATTAATCTAATATTAATTTTATATTATATGATCATATCATAAATCCTATACTAGGATCTAGACATGCCAATATATAATAGAAAAATTTAATGCATTCGATCAGCAAATCATATTTGCTGATCAATTTATATTTAGAACATAATACTTATGCGCAAGTAGGTGATCTCCACAATCTGAAATTGTAGAAAGAAAGCCACACCCTGCATCATGACCTGCAGCCCAACCATTAGTACTAATGCCAAAATACATCTCGTTCGGTCTCATATAAGCTCATATGATCTACCATCAGACTCCTACTAGGCACAGATAACTACGCTCCCGTATCCGAGAAAACGCCTTTTCGAACGGCTCGATCTCTATTCCTCTTGCTCACGAATTGAGATCTTCTTCTCGATTCTTTCCACGAGCATCACAAACACGCTACCAAACTACCCTCAAGAAAAAAAACACTAGAAAAGACTGAACTTAACAATACGTGGATGACAAAAAATGAGCGTTCGTAATAGAAGTTTGTTGGTGATTGGGTCATTCACGGACAACCTAAATCACTCTGCCAAACCCCGTAAACCCACTAGGTGTCAGTGTCGCACTGGTGTGTTTGGGGACTCTTCGATTCACAAGTTCTTTAATTGACTCGAAACTCTATTGCCCTCAGGTACATCGCACTAGATATGTCACACACCCTGAACTTCCTATTATTTATAAGAGGTTTATATTAGATAATTAGTTGATTACTTAATTAACTCAATTTGTTAAGATTGAATATCTCTTGTTGAGGATCATTAGTGTGCTTTAATCTGACAGATGATGATTCTACGTTAGTAGTGGACGTTCATTGGGACCTGATCCTAGGCTATGAGATATATCCTATCTAGTCTGATTCCGCGATGAATAACACATTTCCATCTACAAGATTTTTGAATCACAATGCGCATATAGTGTTCTATGACCATTTTTGAATTTTTTGCATGAGAATAAATAAAATTTATGTAAAGAAGATAGGACTATAGTGTTCAAGACATATCTCCTGCAATTGAGGCGGTGGAGGGTTGTGGGTGGGGTCGCATTTTAACTCTTGCTACTCCAATCTCAGGAATGTTGGTCTCGCTGCAACCATTTAGGATTTGATCTAGTGCTTTAGTGGTAATACTACTGCACTGATCGAGCAAGCCATCGTCAAGATATTTAATGTCTTCAATTTAACTCGCGAATGCATGCCTAGACTAAGATACTTCCTTTTAAGAAGCTGGCGAGTGTCTACAATAATGGTGCCATATGATGCCGTTAGGCCATATAGGATATATGACTCTCGATTGGTATGAGAGAGGTTTTACACAATCCAGGTTTTCGTACATTCTATTTTTTTACATTGCCAAGATAGGCCTCACACACTCTTGGTCCGACTGATCTTAATTACCATTGTGTGGGACTACCCCAGCACAAAGTGGGTAGAATTGGTTGCCATTCAAATTCAAATAGAGTTGATTTAGGACAAATGTGTACACGAATGGGACTTATCTTATCTTTCCCTCCACTGCCACCATTGTACTCAGTCTAATATTGTGACTACTATTTATTTTCATCATACAACATGGACTTGTTATGGAAACAACATAAGAGCATGAATACATCTGAAAAAAAAACTCCGTCAACTGGATTCCTAAGGTGTTGGCATGTTCCCTCGCCCTTTAATAGACGCTCCAACACTTTCACATCTAGATTACAAAAATTCTCTGAGAGCAATATAGAATCTAATCCAACTTCTTTAGACCAGGTATCCAGTATGAGAGAAGAAGGAAGTAGGTCTTTAGATAGTCTAGTATCTAGTTCATCGTGGCAAATAGTTACTGGATTCTCTTATGCAAAACGAATAATGTGTGCAGTTGCATGTTGATTGTAGGACGTGATGAGAAAGTCTAAGCATAGGCTGACACAGAGATAAGAGTTGTGATAAAATTCTCGAAACTAGCGATTGTGAATCTTTGTCCAATTGGTATTCATAGCATATTAGCCTCAAGTTTATGCTAGACCACAATCAGACTTTCAATCATAGATTACACTACTGAATACTATAAGGTTTCTATGCGTCTAGACACGGTGATCCTTTGTCAACTCACTGACCGTGTAACAAGAATTTTAATCAGGAAGGTATCGAAATACATTAGTCTTACGGTCGGATCGCGATCAACATACTGATAGAGAATACGACACTCCATATCCTATAGTTGACGAATATAGATCATTGCTATATGCATTCTTGATTGTGGTCAACCGCTATCTAACACTATAAATGATTTACATTCTAAGAATAGATGTAACTCCTCAGAAATTATCAATGATTGAGATGCATGCATGATTGTGCTAGCATATACTCTATATGCAATATGAATATTCTCATAAAATACTACATGCACAGCAAAGAATATTAAAAATCCTCATCTTATGTGATGTATATAGAAGAAGCTGGATTATCGTTTTAAGATCTAAAAAAGGATACTACAATTACTAGATGCGTAATGTGAGAGTCGCCAATGACATGAAAACATCTTGGAAAAAAGAGATAAAGTCTCGATAAGAAAACTTATAATTTATTAGCTCCTTACTACTTGTTAGAATAGCACCTTCCCTCCCCAATAGTGCCACAGGTAGAGTTCGAATCTCTCCATGAATCTTAATCTACTCATCTTCAGAAGAGTATGACATCAGACGAGATGTTTTCTATTTGGTAATGTCGAAATATCTACTTTGGTCACTCTATACTGAATTGACAAGATGTTATGAGGCTATCCATTGCGACGATATATCATGAAATGTCATGCCCTTAGATCAGCACATGTCTGTGAGACTCTAGAGGACACAGTTCCATCCTAGCAATGATGGAGTCCTGATGCCTTGCAGCTCCTTCCGAGCCGAAGATAGCGCTATGTGTATTAGGTAGTTAGTTATCGACAGTTAGATCGCTGTGAATCCAGAGACTCTTTTCGAACTCATCCTTCTTACATTCTAGAGGTTATATTTATTCTATAGCTTCCGAGATCTCCACTAGTCAGAAGGTAGAGAGACCAATCATTCGGTTGAGGAGGAAGGTCCTATTGTCCCTATTGTAATAGGTTTGTGGATTTAGGATCTGCTAACGCCTCAGTGATCCTCACTAAAATCACAACATTATAAAATCTTCCTAGTCATAAATTTCAATTATGTGGATGGAGCTAAATATGAAATAACTTATGTCGCTTGTTCCTCGCTGCTAATTTTTTTTCTCTCAATTTTTTCTTTATTTATTCTATCAATGTCTATACATGAGTTATGTCTATGATCATGTGAGTAGTAGAATGTCATCTGTTGTGTGCATAGATTTATTCTTTAGTCCAAAATAATATTCTATTTAGGATATCATATAGACGAGAGATCAAGACATATTATAAGATTGAGTCCATGGTAGAGACATATAGTTTCAGAGCTCACCGGGCGAGAGTTTGCTCACTTATCTTAAGTATACTAGAGAAACTAACTAATGTTGTTATTACGTAGTGTAGATGAGCATACACTTTATGTTGTGTGCCATATGAGTTCCGCCGTTTACGCTCATCTTAGCGACAGAGGGTGTGTTCAGAGACACTGATGATATGGTATGTAGGAGATGTAGGCATGCATTGACCTGACTATGTATAGAACTGATTACGTATAGCAACTTCTGAAGGTAATTTTCTTGCTGGTGAGACATTTACTCATGATGAGGGATGACTCAGGATAAAGTTCTGTGAGATGCTGTGCGGCATCAGCTAGCAGAAGTAGTACGTCTCTAATCCATAGTCTGGGCAACTTACTCTATGTGCGATATTAGCCACCAGATCCTGCGATCCAAAATAGAGCCTTAAAATGGTTCTAATTAGAGTGATGGAAGGAGTTTCTTAGCAAGTTAAACGTTCTAGTTAACCTTACGTAGTCAAGTAAATGATTATTTAGACTTAAATATAATGGGATTTAAGACCTAAAATGTTAAGAATTAAGTTGATCAACCAATTTTAATGTCAAATTAGGATCGATAAACTGTTGCTCCCGGTGTGGGTGATCCTTCGGCTATCATATCCCGAGAGTATTTTAAAATCGCCATATAATCTATGATTCTCCTCTCTAAATACGTCTTTACATCCTCTGAGTCACTCATACAAATCATATACTCCTCATACTGTAAATAGCAAATTGTTGACATCTAATATATGGTCAAAGTACTATAAATTAACTCTCAATAATCTTACTTTGAGTGAGTCTTTTTAGACATTATTCAATTGAGATTTGTAGGTAAATCATCTCTCCTTGAGTGCTTTTCGTCATAAGGCGACGATTGAAAGCATAGTCCATATCTTAAAAACTCTTTTAGGCAACATCTCATACTGATTCTACTCGGTATTGACCACCCAGTACCTCCAAATCTCGTGGTACTTATCATGACCCCATTAGATACACCATTAACAATAGTAATTATATGCTAACTCTCAAAACATACCTTATATAACTCTCATAGAACGACCAAATCAGAACAATAGGATTATTAATGCATAATTATCTTGCGAAAATTACAAGTGATGATACTCATACTCCCTATTAAGTGACGAGTTGATTTGGTCAAGTGTCGTTAGTAATCCAAATGGGATCAGATTCGAACCTATAGGTGTTCAGTCCCTCCAGTTCAGTAATTACACTTGTAATCAGTAGAGTTATCAGTACAACTAGGATTTTCGAGTGATCTTATATACAAGTAAGAATCGTAGTTGAAAGAGTCCCAGTCCAACTCAGTAATGTGACCCTCTCTCTTGAACTATATTATCGCTTTCTTAGTTTCTAGTGTCTAAGTTAGATGTATTTCTCACCATACCATAGTATATGATCGTGAGCCCTACAGTATACCATCTAGTTGTGAATTCGATAGTGCTCACCGTAGGTTCCGAACCCGTTAAGTCTGCCACGGTTTTAAAATCTCTTTCCGCTTTCAAAAATTGGAGGTCTTAGATGTGCATTGGGACAATTGACTAAACTAGAAGGATATACTGTACTAATCCTCAATGAGTCTCTTGAATAAGGTGATCCAGGAACCAGAGATTGGTAACATGATTATAACCTGTTGAAATAGTCCTTGAATAGTACAAATTAATCGACTAACTGATTCAATCTCGCCAAAAGTGTGAATTAGTGGAGTTCTCGGCCAATAATTCTTTTTTTACGTAATACCTTCATGGTGGTACTAGGAATGACATCAGTTACTTTAAACTGATCGACCCAATAGAAATTATTCTATTCAAATCATGCATGTCAGGAATTTTTGTCTACTCTAATATAGCCTAATAATATCCTATGCGCTCACTTCAGCGGCTAGTTATCTATTCCTGAATCGATGATTTATTAAATGACTTTAAACTCTTTAGAGAAAGGTTGGGACTATTTGTGAATCGGATTAGTCTCAGAGTCCAACATTATCTCAATAACTAGCTGATAACGCAGCTCCATCGTAGGATTACATCTCACATGAGGGTCCACTCAAGTAGTTTAGATATGACTCTAATTGTGCTCTAGTATAACCTGGTATACTATTATAAGAAATTCTAAGGCTCATGTTCATCTCACCGCACTCGCATTAGTGAGAATAATGAAGAGTTGGTCACTTAGAAAGTCATCGTAGTGATCTCAGATCTAAAGAACATTTATATCCATATTCCATCAGAGTAAATGTTGATAGCAGAAAAACTTCGAAGTTGGTCACGTTCAGTATAGATGTATCTCTACATCTCACCTACATGCCATACCAGTGTCTCTACACTCCTTGGTTAAGAAGACAACCAACTCATATGGCACACAATGATCTACACTCAATAAACATTATTTTCCTTAGTAACAATGTATCATTTGATCGCGAACAAGTTTAAGGACTAAATGATAAATTCTTCATTGTTGATTCTAAATAGTCCTAAGAACTTCACCACAATATAGAAGTTCATTAGAATATATGAGAATTTATGATAAAAAATACCAAAATAAATTTTATTCATTAATAATTTATATACAAGTATAAGAAATAGCACAACCATCAATAGACTGATGATTGGCTTTGGGACACTTGAATCTATGGATATGAATCCTTCAGGTTGTATCATATATACCTCTTCGTCCAGCTCTCCATTCAGGAAAGTTATCTCACATCTATCTAGCAGATTTTATAGTCCAGATGGATAGCTATCGCAAGTATAATCCAAATGAATTTGAGCATTACCATAGAAGAAAACATCTCGTCATTGTCTATACCATAACATTGACGATACCCTTTGGCAACCAGATGGGCTTTATAGGTCTCCACCTTCCCGTCTGCATCCTTTTTTCTTTTGAAGACCCACTTACATCCTATGGGTTTTACTCTTTCGGATGGTCAACTAATATCCATATATCATTGATCTTCATGGACTCTATTTTGGATTTCATGGTCTCAAGCTATTTTTTAGAGTTGGGTCTCTACATTGCATCCATGTAGGTGATTGGATCTTCATCGTTCTCATCGAGTTTGACAAGATCACCGTTCTAGACCAAGAAACCATAGTATCTATATAGTTGATGTGGTACTCTACCAAACTATCTTAAGGGTATAGATTCATCGGTTCAGATTCAGCTACTTGTGTTAGATCTCATGAAATCACAGCACAAACCCTAGATCAGAATTCTAGGGCAGCAATCTAAAAACTTGCACTTGTCTCTAATTTTCTTTCTCTCAAATTTTTTTTCTAGTTTTTCTCATTAAAGGGGAGGGTTAACGCATGGAGAGGAAGTTTTTTTTCAGATGTATTTTTGTCCAAAAATTCCATGGTAAATATAGAGGCACAAAACAAAAGGTGGCATGGAGGGAAAGATAAGATAAGGAGGTTGTCCCTTTAAATTCAAACTCTATTTGAATTTGAATGGCAACCAATTTATTCTTATCCCTTTAAGATGTGGGAAAGGAGTGTGTGAGGCCTCTTGTGCATGAAAAAAATAATGAGAACTTTGAATTCTCATGGAGAAATAAAGGGCGCAAGTCTGGATGATGTGGCGCATAGGAAGACTAGTCAAACTAGTCTTAATTTCTCTTATCCAATTGAACCAACCCAATCCAAATTGGTTAGACCCAATTAGAGCAGATTAAATCCAACTAATTTAGGCTCAATTAGGTTTAATTAAATTTTAATAAAATTAAAAATTAATCAAGCCTAATCCTTGATCAAATCAAGGATTAAACCTCCTCAGCGATTAGGTATCTCATAACCTAATCAGGTCAAACCCAACTAAATCCAATTCAATTGAACTTGATCCAAAAATTATTACTTAATCAAATTGAGTTAATTAGTAATCAAATTACTAATTAAACCTCTTATAAATATAAAGTTCAAATCTGGTGGATGTCCGGGCAATAGAGTTTCATCAAAATGAAACTTTTGATCGAAGAGTCCCAAACCAGTGCGACTCTTGACCCTAGTGTCCCAAACGAATGAAACTTATGATTATAGAGTTTCAGACCAATAGGACTCTAAATCACAGAGTTTTAGATAAGTAAAACTCAGTGTCCTAATATAGTAAGACTCTTGGTCAAAGAGTCCCAGTCTAGTGGAACTCTTGACCATAGAATTTCAGTCCATTGAAACTTCTGATCACAGAGTCCCAGACAATCAGAACTCAGAGTCCTAATGTAGTAAGACTCTTGATTGAAGAGTTTCAGTCTAGTGGAACTCTTAACCATAGAGTTTCAGTCTAGTGAAACTCTTCACTTGCTATCAGATCAAGTAGGAACTTCTAGTGTGTGTGACCCTGCAGGTTCGAACCTAAGCCGGTAGAATAGGAACCAATTCCTATACTAATCAAAGTAACCATTTAGCAATGGTACCCAACATTCGGATAGATCGAATAGTTGCAATCGCAATATTCAAAATCTACATAAATATGGTTACCACATAATTCATCCATATGATCTCTGTGTATAGGATGACTCAGAGTTAAACTGTCAATCCTAAAAAGTACATCCAAATAATATCTCAAAGCATTTAGTCCTGTGACTCCTTACTAGGACTACCCTGGCCAAGGATTTGCTAAATTAAAATATAATTGAACACAGCTCCCAAAATCAAAAGTGGTCAATTCTATCTTGATATACGCATCAACTCCTCAAGTACTTGACTGTGCCCAAAAATCTTTATTTACTGAATTAGAAATTCAAATAGTCCAGCACCAAAGCATAGTGAGTTGCTAGAAAGTCACTATGGTGATCTTAGATCGAAGAGACAATTATACCCATATTCCATTAGAGCAAATTTTGATAGCATAAAAGCTTCGAAGTTGATCACGTTCAATGCAAATGTATCCTTACATCTCACCATATGCCATACCAGTGTCTTCACACTTCTTGGTTAAGAGGACAATCAACCCATATGGCACATAATGACCTACACTCGATAAATATTGTCATTCTTGGTAACAATGTATCATTTGATTGTGAACATGTTTAAAGACTAAATGATAAATTCTCCTCTGTCGATTTTAAATGGTTCGAAGAACTTCACCATAATATAGGAGTTCATTAGAAGATGTGAGAATTTATGATAAAAAATGCCAAAATAAATTTTATTCATTAATAATTCACATACAAGTATATTAAATAGCACAACCATCAATAGACTAATAATTGGCTTTAGGACACTATTCCTAATAGAATCCTCATCATTCAATCAAATTAAGCTAATCAGTAATATAATTGCTAATTAATCCTTTAATAATATTATAATTTTAATTAGGTGAGTGTCTAGACAATAGAGTCCCATCTACATGAAACTCTTGATCGAAGTATCCCAAATGAATGAAACTCATGATCATAGAGTTTCAGACTAGTGGGACTCTTGATCATAGAGTTTCAAACAAGTAAAACTTAGAGTCCCAATCTAGTGGGATCCATGAAGATAGAGTCTCAATCCAATTAGACTCTAGGTCATAGAGTCTCAGTCCAGTGGGACTCTTGACCATAGAGTCCCAGACCATTGAGACTTTTGATCAGCCATCAAATCAGATAAGAGCTCCTATTATGTGTGACCCCATAGGTTCGAACCCTAAGTCGATAGCAAAGAAATCAATTTCTTACCAATCAATATGACCATCTAGCAATGATATCCAATGTTCGGATAGGTCGAATAGTCGCATTGCAACATCCATGAATCCATGGCATATGGTTACCATATAATTTATCATCTTAACCTCAATGCTCAAAAGATGACCTAGAATTTAACTATCAATCCTAAAAAATCATCTACATTATATTTCAAAATTTCAGCATCCATCGTATAGACTACCTCAGTCGAGATTTTGCTAAATTGAAATACAGTGATACTCTTGCTCCAACACTTGAAGGTATCAACTCCATCTTGACTCACACACTGACTAAATTAGTACTTGACTGTACCTAGTAATCTTTCTTCACTGAATTAAAAATTTAGATAGTCCGATATCAAAGTGCAGTGAGTTGCTTGCAAGTCACTGTGGTGATCTCAGGTCTAAAGGATACTTATACCTATATTCTTTGTGAGCAACTCTTAATAGTAGAGAGCTCCGCAGTTGGATCACATTCAGTAAAATATATTCCTACACTTCACCTGCGTGCCATACCAGTATCTCCATATTTTCTTGGTTAAGAGGACAACCAACGTATATGGCACACAACGACGTACACTCGATAACATTATCATCCTGGATAACAATGTATCATTTGGTCACGAACGAGTTTAAGGACTAAATGATAAATTCTTTTTTATCAAGTCTAAATAGTCCTAAGGACTTCATCACATAACAGTTCATTACAGGAAGATGTACAAACATGATGAAAATGCTAGAATAATAATTTTTATTCATTAATAATTTAAGTATAATTTTACAATCAGCTCAACCATCGATAACCTAGATGATTGACTTTAGGATATAATACCTAACAAACTCTCACTTAGACTAAAGTCAATCAGAACAGTATCGAATATCCATCTTTCATTTATGATTGTCGAACTCTTTGATTTCGATAGCTTTAGTTAATGGGTCGGCCATGTTCTCTTTTCTATCAATCTTTTGAAGCTCGATGTTATCTCGTTCCATGATCTCTCGTACAAGGTGGTAGTGATGTAGAATATGTTTGGTATGCTGATGTGCCTTTGACTCCTTCGCTTGAGCTATGGCTCTAGTGTTATCATAGTAAAGCAGAACTAGACCATCTAAGGAGGGTGCTACTTTTAGCTTGCCGATGAACTTCAACAATTATATAACTTTTTTTGTAGCATCGTATGCGACGACATAGTCCACCTCGCACACAAAATCGGCCATAATATGCTGCTTGAAACTCTTTCAATAGACCACTGCACCATTCAGGATAAATACATAATCTGACATACCTTTATTGTCATCATGATCTAACTAAAAATTAGAATCAGTATATCCCACAAGTTTCAAGTTAGCATCTTCATAGATGAGCCACTGATCCTTGGTATTTCTCAAATACTTTAGGATTATCTTTATAACCTTCCAGTGATTCTCATCCAGATTAGACTGGTATCTACTCACTACCCTTAGTGAGTATGCCACATCTGATTTCGTACACGTCACAGCGTACATAATAAAATCTACTATCAAAGCATATAAAATTCTACTTATATGCTCTCTCTTTAGAGGAGTTATTGGATAATCCCTCTTTAAGAGAGAAATTTCATGTCCTATAGAGAGATAGGCTTTCTTGAAATTCATCATGTTGAATCGCTTCAGCACGATATCGATGTACGTAGACTAGGACAATCCAAGCAATCTTTTAGATTTATCTCTATAGTCTTCATCCCTAGGATGTAGGAAGCTTCTTTCAAATTTTTTATGGAGAATTGAGATGATAGCCAAATTTTTATTTTCTATAATGCAGGAATGTTATTTTCAATTAAGAGAATATCATCCACATACAGTACAAAATGTATAACTACAGAACTATTAGCCCATTTATACATACTGGGTTTCTCTCCATTCTTAATGAAGCCATACGTTATACTCACCTTATCAAAATGCATGTTCCTACTTTGAGATGCTTGCTTCAATCCATAAATGGATCTCTGAAGCTTGCACATCTTGAACTCATCTATAAATATGAACCTCTCAAGTTGTACCATATACATCTTTTCATTCAGCTCTCCATTTAGGAAAGCTATCTTTATATCCATTTGATAGATCTCATAGTTCAGATATGCTGCTATAGCAAGCATAATCCGAATAGACTTGAGCATTGCCATCGAAAAAAATATCTTGTCATAGTCAATACCATAATGCTGATGATATTTTTTGACAATCAGACAGACTTTATAGATCTCCATCTTCCCATCCATGCTCCTTTTTCTTTTGAAAATTCACTTATACCCAATGAATTTTACCTCTTCAGGTGGATCAACAAGTGTCCATACACTGTTGGCCTTCATGGACTCCATTTCGGACTTCATGGCTTGCAGTCACTTATCAGAGTCGGACCTCTGCATGGCATCCATATAGGTGATCAGATCCTCATCGTTCTCATTGAGTTCAATAGAATCACCATCTTGAACTAAGAAGTCATAGTATCTATCCGACTGATGCGGTACTCTATCGGATCTTCTCAAGGTTGCCTCTACAACAGGCTCTGGATTTAATCTTATCAAATTTAGTTCTACAGGTTCACTAGAATATATCAATTCTTTCACCTGTCAAACTTCACCAAGCTCAACATTAGAGGCAACTATTCCTTTCATAAGAAACTTTTTTTTCAAAAAGACTGTCCTATTGCTGACGAACATCTTTGGCTCTTCAGCAAGGTAGAAGTAATAACCCCTAGTTATCTTGGGATATCCTATGAACAAGTATTTATCAAATCTAGATCCAAGCTTTTCTACCTGCAAATGTTTTACATAAGCCGGACATCCCAAACCCTAAGGTGAGCGAGTGTCGGCCTACGTTCAGTCCATATCTTATATGGAGTTTTTGCAATAGACTTGCTCGAAATGTTGTTCAAAACATAACAAGCAGTCTCAAGTGCATAACCCTAAAAAGAAATTGGTAGACTCACAAATTCCATCATGGACCGAACCATGTCCAATAGGATTTGGTTTCTTCTTTCAGACACACCATTATCTTGTGTTGTTCTAGGATGAATCCATTGAGAGAGAATCACATTCTCTTCTTAATATATTAAAAATTCATTGAAAAGATATTCATCTCCTTGAAGAATTTTAATACTCTTTTCAAGTTATTCTACTTCATTGTGATATCGTTTAAATATTTCAAACGAATTAGATTTACTCTTCATAAGATAGACGTATCCATACCTCGACAAGTTATTAGTAAATGTAATAAAGTAGTAGAACCCATTTCTAGTACATGTGTTCATAAGTCAACATACATCTGTATATACTAGACCCAGAAGTTCAGTGGTCCGTTCATCCTTTCTAGTAAAAGATGATTTGGTCATCTTACCGAGAAGGCAGGACTCATAGGTGGTCAATGATTCACAATCATCGATGTCAATGATATGTTTCTTGACTAACCTGTTGATCATATTCTTGTTTATATGACTGAGCTGATAGTGCCAAAGACAGGCATTGATGACATTATCTAATTTTGGATATTTATTTGATGTGTACATTACACTAATAGGCTATGATAAATCATAAATATTATTTATTTATTATCTTTATATTATTGCAACATCATTCATAATGATATTACAATAATTTTTTTTATTGATAGACTATAACCATCTTGGGCAAAAAATCCCATAGATATTATGTTCATCATAAAGGATGGACAATAGTGACAGTCACTTAAAACGATATTATTTATTTTGAAAATAAGCTCAAGAATTTCTAATACTAGGACTGAAATATTTCTTTAATCCCTAACATTTAGAAATCTATCACCATCCTTAAATTTTCTATCAATTTGAAGTCCATGCAATGAATTGCATATATGAACTGGACTTCCGATATCTAATACCTAAGTAGAAGTATCACAAATAGAGAAATTGCAAGGTGTTATCATATAATAGCTTTGTCTAGCAACTCCTTGCTCCTTTTTTCTGTTTAGCCTATTTGAGTTAGGAGGATAATTTATCTTTTGGACTGCCTGATTAGGATCAATACTAGACTTCTCATAATCCAATCCTATAAGCTTGTCACTCTCTAAAAGTCAACGAAGCAGACTTATACTAGCCATTCTATTTATCTGAAAGAAAAATACAAGACCATATTAGTACTCAAATTATTTAATCCTAAAGACTTGGACTTTAGTCTAAAGGTTCTCTTACTATTTTTATGAATTGGTAGTCTCTATCTCCAATTCGAGGAATTACACTAACTCCTTAGTGTGTACTAAAATCCACATAGACTACAAACGGGCCCGAGGAAAGTTCTGGCCAACCCGTGTGCATCTACAGGTAGGTTCATAATTAATTATTTTTTTAAATAATTTTTAGTATTTAATTTTGCTTCAAAAACTAATTCAATAGGCTATGGCCTCAACTGAAAAGATCTGGTTAGGTCCAACCATTAACATGATTTAGTTCGATGCATCAAATGTATGAAAATTGGGCCCGAGGAAAGCTCTAGCTAACATGATCGCTGTTCAGAGAGTGTGACCTAATCATCATTTGATGAAAAATAATTTTAATATTTAGATGAACACCAGATGTAAGGTACCTCCAATGTCTACCTAGAAAATTGAACTTATTACTATTCATCTTAATAGAAGGCTATGACTCAGTTATCCCCATAACTTTATCATTTTTAAGGATCTAATAATTTAGAAAATTTAAATTACATGTGATTTTAGGATTGAAAAGACACGTACCAATTACTCCCACTAACTTTACCAAGTCAAATTCTCTTACTAACTTCACCAAGTCAATAGATGAGGACTAGAAACAATTTCGATCCATGAAAACCTAATTTAGTCTTACTAATTGAAATCAGTCAAACTGATTCCTAATTGACATAGATCAGCTTGAATCATCAAGTGATCTAATCAAATCTAATCGATCATGTTGGCCAGATAAGTGAGATCAATGGAAGAGATATACTATTAACTCGTCAAAGATCAAATCAGTGCGAGTAACTCCCTAAAAATCACTAGTCTAGACTGCCAAACTTATCTTAGACACCAACTAGTTAATTAGATTCAATCTAATCCACCTAGTAATTTTGGACTTGATCACTTAGCCATGAATCAAGTCTATCTTGATCTCGTTAAAGATATAAACTTGACCAACTACAACTATTGAAGTTGAATCTAGAGTGTCCTTGACCTAATTTAAGTCAACACTTGGTTAGATTTGATCATTTACTCTAGATTAATCTATTCTTTAATTAACCTTAGGTCTAACCCAATTAATGAACCTAATTCATTTAATCCTTTAATCCATAGTTTTATGCATTTATCTTAGGATCTTTAATTCATAATTCTAGACCCTTCAAGACAACACTTAATTCTTTTAATTAAGTTTTTGGGCTGATGGATCAGGATTTGATTTTTTAAAAATAATTTTTAAATTTTGAAAGATTTTTTCTATTTTTTATTCACTAAATGGGTTGACTCATTTCACAAATGGATCAACTCATTTCATAAACAGTAATCCTATTGTTTGTTTTATAAAAAAAAATAAAGCATGATAAAATTAAATCATGAATCACATATTAGATCTAAGCTAACATATTCATGTTTTATTTTCTAATTGAAATTCATTTCAATTTTTCCTTTTGTTGCTTCATCTTCATGGGATATAATCGTTGTGGCATCCCTACCGCCATAGGAGAATCCCATCGAATGAAAGAAGAGGGCCTTTAAACCCTACTTTTCTCCTATGACCGGATGACCATAGCAACCAACCCAATCTGATTACTTGCCACTTGGATTAAGTATATCAAATATGCTAGCATTTAATTTTTCTAATTATATATTAAAATATGTCAAGTAACCCTTGCTTTAATACCAATGATGAAAATCGTGCAGGATTTAAAGCATGCATTTCAAAATTTTTTCAAATTTTGTGTGTGCAGTAAAAGCAAAAATTAATCTAATATTAATTTTACATGCTATGATTATATCATAAATTCTATACTAGAATCTAGACATGCTGATATGTAATAAAAAAATTTAATACATTCGATTAGTAAATCATATTTGCTGATCGATTTGTGTTCAGAATATAATATTTATGCATGGATAGATGATCTCCACAATCTGAAATCATAGGAAGAAGCCCTGATGTTGTGCTGTAGCTACACAATCATCCGATCTCTATGGTTGGTCCACATAGAGCTCCTGATCCTAACTAGCTCCATCGGAGTGCTAGCTCCTCGTCGGAACTTTCGATGGCTAATCTTCATCTATCTGATTGACGATCTTTTTTCTAATCTTTCAGATGCTCCAAAAAGTCAGAAGATGGACTTCAGAGGATGATGAGGTGGTGTGTGAAGTTTGGTTGTGATTGGGCACTCACAGTGCTCAATCTCTCCACCCGAACCCTAGGTCCTAACCCTAGGGCTTTGCACACAGCCGAAACCCTAGAATCCCAGACCCTCTGGATTATTTTGACACTCAAAATATTCACTTAGATGACCTTATGCCTAGCTTGTTTTTTTTTTCTCATGAAACACTTTCACAAAATTTATCACACATAATTTCAAACCATTTTGAAATTGCGTGAGATAAGAAAAAGAAGAAGAGAGACTAGAGCAGACTTTCTACGATTGACCCTTTCTCACCCTTCTTTTTTGCCCTAATAGGTTCTCTCTCTCTCTCTCAGAAACTATCCCATGCACCTTTTAAATTCTTCACACAAAACCATGCATTCCCAGATAAAATCCCATTTTAAATGGGTGTGTTCCGATGGTGTTTGCGCATAGAATAGGATAAGAGTGAGTGGTTGAGAGGTTTTAATAATCCACTTGAATTTAAAATTTAAGTGGATGTTTTATCCATTTCTAGCATCCCACCAAGTGGGTGATGAGCAGAATGACTCTCCTTCTGCACCCACTCTAAAATTTTTTCATGAAAAAGTATGACAAAATCATAAGAGGCATGGGGAATGGATAAGGTTGGATTGGTTTCAACCTCCAACCACTTGCCTTTGAATTCAAAATTCAAGATAATTTATTCTAATCCAACTCTTGGACCAAGTCAAAGAAAGAAGAAGGGAGGGCACGCATTCTATTCTGGGCATGGAAAATCTCATGCAAAACCAAAGTGTGCATGAGAGAGGGCGTGGAAAAGTCAAAGGTGGTGCAGGAAGTTTAAAATTCAAACTAGCTTTGAATTTTATCCAAATTGGTTTCAACCAAACCAATTTGTCTAGACCTAATCAGACTAGAATACACCTAATCAAATTAGGCTTAACCTAACCTAATAAAATTTTAATTAAATTAGAAATTAATTAGATCCAGATCCAGATCAAATCAGGGTCGAATCTTTCATAGCGATTAGGTCATCTCATGACCTAATCGGATCAAATCCAATTGAATCAAATTCAATTAGATTTGATCCAATCCTCATCGCTCAATCAAATTAAGCTAATTAATAATTTAATTATTAATTAATCATTCAATAATATCAAAGTTTCAATCGGGTGGGTGTTTGGACAACAGAGTCCCATCTATATGAAACTCTTGATCGAAGAGTTTCAAACTAGTCGGACTCTGAATTAAAGTATCCCAAATGAATGAAACTCATGATCACAAAATTTTAAATCAGTGAGACTCTTGATCATAAAGTTCTAGATAAGTAGAACTCAGAGTCTTAGTCCAGTGGAACTTACGAAGGCAGAGTCTCAATTCAGTCAGACTCCTGATCATAGAGTCCTAATCCAGTGGGACTCTTGACCATAGAGTTTCAGAATATTGAGACTCTTGGTCAATCATTAGATTAGGTAGAAACTTCTATTGTGTGTGACCCCATAGATTCAAATCCTAGATCGATAGCACAAAAATTAAGTTCTATATCAATCGATATGACCATCTAGTAATGGTACCCGATATTTAGATAAATCAAATAGTCGCATTACAATATCTATGAATCTATGGCATATGGTTGTCGTATAATTTATCTCCTTAACCTTAATGCTCCAAAGATGATTTAGGATTTAACTATCAATCCTAAAAAATCATCTATGTTGTATTTCAAAATTTCAGCATCCATCATATGGACTACCCCAATCGAGGTTTTGCTAAATTGAAATATAGTGATGCACTTGCTCCAGCACTTTGAGGAGTCAATTCCATCTTAACTTACGCATCAACTAAATAAGTACTTGATTGCACCTAGTAACCTTTCATCACTGAATTAAAAATTTAGGTAGTCTGGTATCAAAGTATAGTGAGCTGCTTGCAAGTCACCATGGTGATGTCAGATCTAAGGGATACTTATACCCATATCCTTCGCAAGTAATTTTTGATAGCAGAGAGCTCCGTAGTTGGATCACGTTTGGTAAAATGTATCCCTACATTTTACTTGCATGCCATACCAGTATCCATACTCCTTGATTAAAAGGGCAATCAATGTATATGGCACACATGACCTATACTCGATAACGTTGTCATCTTGGGTAACAACATATTATTTGGTCGTAAATAAATTTAAGAACTAAATGATAAATTCTTTTTTATCAAGTCTAAATAGTCCTAAGGACTTCATCACAGAAGAGTTCATTATAGAAAAATATACAAACATAATGAAAAAGCCAGAATAATAATTTTTATTTATTAATAATTCAAGTATAATTTTATAATCAGCTCAACCATCTATAACCTAGATAATTAACTTTAGGATACAATACTCAACATGTATCTCATAGCAATATGCTTATTGTTGTTAGTTATTTTCTTATTTTTGGTATGGTGAATTGCAGCTTGATTATTACAATACATAATTATAGGTCTTTTTAGTACAATATTAAGAAGTATGCACCTCATAAAGTGTTTAATTTATAGAATATCTTTGCTAGCAAAAGATAGAAATAAATTCAAATTCTATATAATATAATGCAACACATGATTATTTTTTAGATGACCAAGCAATAACAGCACCACCAATAATAAATAACCAACCACTAGTTGATCTAAAATTAATTTTATCTAAAGTCCAATTAGCATTACTATATCATTCTAAACTAGGAGAACTACATTTATAATGCAAATAATAATGCAAAGTATGCTTCAAATATCTCATAACTCTATCGATTCTTTTTAGTGATTATGACGGGTTACTAGTAAATCTATTCAATATTCCAATAGCACATGCAATATTGTTCAAACCATTTATTTGCTCAATAATAGGCTTTGAATCAACCATCTTAAAATCAATGCACTTGTTAATAAGAACGATTTCTAGCTCCTTATTGACATACTTTTGTTGGAGAGCATTCTACAACTCTAGAGCGATACCATACTTATGAAACACATTGATTTGATCATTGGTCATTGCATTGAGAAGAGTGTAGCAGCATATGTAGTCATCTTCTAGGCACTTTCTTTGTTTCTCAGTGCACTCCCTATTGCTTCCTTCTTCTTGTGGATATGGGATGACCAACACATAAGCAACTCTAATGATAGTAAGTTGAAAATAAATCTTCATCACCCATTTCTTATAGTTTAGCCCATCAAGCCTTTTACCTCTCTGTTTCTATAGTTTGAATCTTGATAGTAGTTGTTGCAGCCAAGGGCTCATAGCTTGGCACATAAGGTATTATCTGCTTGGACCCATAAGCCTGACGATTCTATCTCTTCAGATTTCGATCCAAAAGACACCTCATGTAGGATGGGTGATCTTTTAGATGGGAGGTGCCCACCTTATTATTTTTACTATAGCCTCCCCTAGTAAAGGGATAGTCTGTGTAGGAACAGGAGGGGCCCCATAGTCATAGGGTGGTCCCCTACCTGGTGCATCACTATTGCAGTTAAGGGGCCCCACAATCATGGGGTGGTCCCCTATCTGGTGCATCACTATTGCAGCTAAGGGCTCACGGATCAGCATGTGAGGTATTGTCTGCTCTAATCCATGGGCCTCACGATTTTATCCCTTTGGATTTTGATCCAAAAGGTGCTTCACATGGGATAGGTGGTCCCTTCCTATATAAACCAAAGTCTCTATTGCCTCACAACTAATATGGGATTAATGATGCTCTCCCTTTTATACTACAACCTAACTTCCTAGTCAAGAGAAAGTCTGTGTACGGATAGGGGGTGCCTTCCTTATTTTTACCACAGCCTCCTCCATAAAGAAGGAGTCTCTGTACGGATGAAAGAGGCCCCACAGTCATAGGGGTGGTCCCTACTTGGTGCACTATTGTTGTGGCCAAAGACTTATGACTCGATATGTGAGGTAGTATCTGCTCTAGCCTATGGGCCTCACGATTTTGCTCCTTTGAATTTCGATCTAAAAGGTGCCTCATGTGGGATTGATGGTCCCTTATCATATAAGCCAAAGTCTTCCTTGACTCAACCAATGTAGGACTAATGATGCCTTCCCTCCTACACTATAACAGTCGCAAAATCCATTTGGAAGATCACTATTTGTTGTGTTGGGTTGAAGATGTAGAAAGAAGGATGATGAAAGAAAAGAATATATTTGGATAAGGTACTTTTAGGAAGCTTTTTTAAAAATAGTGATTTTTTCTCTTTTAGGTGCAAAATGATTCTTGAAAATCCTATCCCAAGATGCAATACCCAATGATGTAAGGTTATACTTCTTAACCATCTTTAATTAAGAATCGATGCCCAAAAAAAATAAAGTATAGAAAGAAGGTTTTAAGAAAGTATAGAATAAAAAGTATGAATAAGAAAGTAAGTTATTTTTCGATTTTAGTTGTTCTACATATTTATAAGAATCTAAGATACAACTCTTCGGAATTCAAACGTTGCATATGATTTTTTTCAAAAAAAATGCAACTCTATAAAAATTTTTTAATCATTCATGGAGTGCTCAAGGTTTGGGGGATGGATAGGGGGTTGTGGGTGAGGTCAGGCATTAGGGATCGGATGAGAGAGCTGGTGGTAGGGGAGGATTCCAGTGAGAGAGATGGAGGGATAGAGGTTTCTATGGAGAGAGGTTTTTCATGGTGAGCGGGGAGAGCTTCAAATAAGCAAGACTAGGTGTGCATGGACATTTATCTCATTCATATTAATAAGTTATTATTATTATTATTTATCCAAATAGATGAAGAGTGATTTTTAACTTTTGTTTTGCTGCATGGAGATACGTATGAATCAGATGGTAGGGAACTTGATCAAATTTAGAGCCAAATTCAGAGCCTAGTTTACTTTTATGTTTGTATGTGTGTGCATATCCACTAGTGTCATAGTATATCGAATCATGCGATTGGAGATACTGTCACAAGAGACTCCTAAATTATTGAGTCAGTGTGACTTACCTTGATAAAAGGTATCCAATTGGCTGCATTGTTCGCAAGTTGCTTTAAATCATCTTAATGAAGATATAAAGTGCTTCAAATCCTCAGAAGGATTGGATATCGGTGGCTAACTGAAACTCTATATTGGGTTCGAACCCGAACCACATCCAAGCTACGTACTGACGCTCCACTCTGTATTTCCATCCGAAACCCTACCTCTAAAGCCCCGAGGGAGACTACTAGGCCGCCGCTCTTTCCCGGCCTTTCATTCCCTATTCCCCTTTTTCTCTGCTTTAATTCTCCTCTCAGATCTCATTGGAGCATGAGGAGATGGCTGCGTACGTAATCCAATCTACTATTTTTGCTATTTTTTGGTCCATTTTTTTCTGAAAAAAATATGTTCTTTTGTTGTTTAATTTCTTCATATATGTGATTTTTAGGCTATTTCGTTTTGCTTCTGATCGAAGAAATTTTCTTTTTAATTATTTATGTATTCAGAGAAGAAAGTTTTTAATTATTTTTTGTATTCAGAGTTGAGAAAGTTGCGGTCACTATGCTTATGTTATTAGCTGATTGTGCCTTTTATGACTTATGTAGACATTATTGTATAATTTAAATCTCATATATTTGGTATAGGAGACACAATTTCACTTAGGGAATGTAAAAAAATCAAGTTTGGAGAATTTATTGTATGCAGTTGGTTGAAGGTGAACTTGTATAGCTTCATGCTAGGTAATTGTTATTTGTTCTATTGCCTAAAGATGGTGTGTCCGGCCTTCATGGCACATTAAGATTATTAGCTTGATCACTGATTTGATGACTTGAAATCCCAACTATGTACTAGGACTTATCACGGGAAGAAAGGGGTTTGGGAGAAAGTTGTGAAACAGATCCTGGGAACAATTCACTCATTGACTAGGATCAATTATTGGTAATGGATGCACAAATTAACAAACAAAAATATGACATTTATTTTATTGGTTAAGAAATACTTTTACTTGTAATTATGATTTAGTTGCTCATTGACTGTGTTGGGGTAACTAGGATTGACTGTAGCCTGCTTGTCAAAATGAAATGAGGGATGGCAATCATCTTTAGTTGATATGTTTTCTATTTGAGGTTTGCTTTGGAGAATTTGAGTTGCACCATTTTTCGTGGATTACTGTCATTATTATTTGATGAATGATCTATTGAATGGTTGATTGTTGTTCTCACTTATCCAAACATTTGAATATTAATATCTGGAACTGGTATTAAGAAACATCTGTTAGTACAAAACATCTGTTGTTATGCTGTTTTAAATTTCATTTGAGACCTTACAAACATATGAATCCACTAATTTAAATTTTTTATCAAATGTAATTGCTTGGAAGTAGTGACTTATTTTTTTCTATATAGAAATGGAATAGTTCAAAGAAGAATCTATCATTGCTCTAATAAGATGAATTGGTATTAAAGGTTTTATGAAAGAATGCATGATGCATAAGCATTATGTAGGCTGTACATCGTGCCGACAGTCAAGGTGAGATATTGACTTATATCAATTATTGATCATTCTAGAAATTTTCTTATTTAGTTGGCTTTTTTTTTTTTTTGAGAAAATAGTGGGCATAAAATTAACTAATGTTTAATTTTGGAGGATTATGGTGAAGAATTAGAGGGTCTGCATATAGTTCAAGAATACGTGAAATCCCACTAAACTATGAGAACTGATTGGTAGCTAGTCTATTGTAATAGCTTATTAATGTTTGCTGAAAACTCTCACCGTTGAGGCTTTACATGGAATTTTGCAGCCATCCATTTGGAGATCATTTATCGATTTTTCATAGTATGATTTTATTTTTGCCTAAAATCTGCATTTTGAAGGGTCTCTCCACATTCTTCTTAAATTATACTGAAGTAGATCAAATTAAATAGACCTTTACCTCATCAAACAATTTTCGTTTGTCATATTTTGAGTTCTCTCTGGTATAAACTGCGGTTGATTGAAATCATCAGTTGCCCCCCATATAGAGAATGCCTTTGTCTGAAAGCATTTCTTGTTTGCTACAGAAGAAATGTGGCTTGGTGTTCATGATCGATCTTGTGACTGTGCGCTCTTTATGTAGGGTGTATCTCACTAAACTCAAGGAATTCTTACCTAACCTTAGTTAATGTTAAATAGCCATCTAGGATCAGGTGTAGAATTTTGTTGCAACTGGGCAGTTTGTCTCAAAAATTAAAGAAGCCTTGTGATAAATGGCATCTGCAGGAGTTCGCTTGGGTCCTTAAAAATTGCCTGTTGTTGAGCGGCTTTGTTTAATCTTATAAAAACTAAAGATGTTATTACAACTATGTGCATCGTACTTGCATGCATCACATGTGCTAGACTCTGGTCATATTATATAGAGTTCATTTAGTGTTGGGTGATGCAAAGCTCTACTCCAAAACCTCCTGCAGTATCTTAGTTTTATTTTATTAGACCCTTGCATGGCAGAAAGACCATGTATGAAATGAAGCGAGAACGCAAAGCTCCGTTGTGAGATACACAAGTGCGATATTGCCAACTTTCCCTGGTGATTATATTTATGCTCAGAAATCCGGGTGAAACCACTTCTTCTGCATGCCAGTTCATATAATATTTAGTGGAATAAATAAAATCATTGCAAAATACTTCACAAATTAAAAAAAAAAAAAAAAAACGTTCTGCTGATCCCTATTTAACATAAGTAGAAATGGTGCATACATATAGATTATCCGTAACTCAATTAACTAATGCTTAAAGGAGTTATCATTAAACAACGAGACTATATAGGATCATACACTCTTTCTTGGATATTGGTAGGAGATGTCTGGTTTTAAACCACCCAAATATTATTTCTACGTGGGGAGTCTGCAACCCCTGGGTTATCGCTCGTCTTCCTTTTATCTCGAGCTTTGTTGAATATGACGGTGAACCCTTCAGCTGAGGCAGGATTGTTCACATCCCACTCTCCAAATTTGGGCAGTGGCCGGCATTTCTCCTGCTAAATTCAAAATAGGGAAAAAAAAATGACATATATTAGCATTAATCTCAGGGTTGAAAGCTAGCTATAGCTACTATACAATCTAATATGAAACAAGAACTGCAGCTCTGAGAATAGAATATAGATAAAGCACCTACAATGACCGCAAGCAAGGCCATAGAAATTTTCTACAATGCAATTTTATGAGAAATGATGGATGCAAATAAATTTTAGCCCAGGATGCATATATGCTAGAGTAGAAGAATAACAAATCAATCCACTTCTGATTGCATGCAAATAATAGTTTTCCTATTTATGAACATAGTTTCATGATCATTCAAGTACATGCAAGACCCACCCACACCCCAACTGCCAGTGAAGGTTAGCTGTAGTCAAGTTACAGCTATAGGAAAAAAAAAACTTTATACTGAAATATGTTAGAATACTTTACCATACTATTACATTTTTAAATTTTTTTATCAAATTGATGTACATTTGAACTTATTTACCAAACTAATGTAAAAACTAAAAACGTCATTTGGAATGACATTTTTGCTGAAAAAATGCCATCCAAATAATATTTTTTGGCTGAGCGAGCAACCCTTCCATAGCTAACGTGAAACCCAACTACAACAAAAATAAATAAATAAAAGCACCATTTCAAATGGCGTTTTTGAAAGTCGGCATTCCAAATGGCACTTTTAAAAGTTGCTATTCGAAATGTCGCTTTTAAAAGCGCCATTCAAAATGTCGCTTTCAGACTCACACCACCGTATCTCCTTCTCGACGCCCACTCCACTGGTGCTCCACCAATTGCCTTCCAACTGAATGCCCTCCCCCATTCGATGGTTGCTGACACCCCCCACCCCCCCTGTGGTTAACTTCTTTCTTCTCCTCTCCCCCCTCTACCTCATCCGATGCCCTCCCACCTTGCCCACCCCCCTTCCCCCTCTCCCCCATCCGACGCCCTCCCACCGTGCCCCTCGCTCCCCCCCCTCCTTGCCCCTTGTTCCCCTATTTCAATCTGATGCCCGCCCCATCCCTCGGCCCTCTTCCCATCAAATGGCACCCCCTCCCTCATGGCCCCCCCACACCTAACTTCTTTCTCCTTCCCCTATTACTTTTTTTTTTTTGCTCTCCTTATTACTATTTATCTGAAATGTATTAGTGGTCCCTAACTTTGAACCGATTATCTTGTCGATGATTGTTAGCAGTGTTTTTTTTCAATCAAAAAATGTTAATAAGATCACTCTTCATATCAGTGCTTAGTTTACTAATCCTGTGTCGATATAACCTAAGATGATACCACATATACCTGCATACCATGTTAATCTATGATTATTATTACAACCTTGCTGGTTTGATAAACTGAGCACTGATATAGTGGTTGATGAAGAGCAATATGCAATGCTACTCAGTATTTTGGTAGATGCCTAATTTAAAATTTTAAATATATTGCATTGCATAGAACTATAGATCCATCTTTTGATTAATGTATATATTCTACGGCATTCGTACATTTATATATTTTTGTACGGATAGAAGAATTATATACATTAATCAATTGACTATCTAATTTAGACAGTTTGAAAATTATAATTAATTCTATAAGTAATTAAAGTAATAAATAGTATGTTGAAGATTTGAGAGAAATTTTGGACCATATTTTTCTTTAGTTCTCCTCACACATCTTAAGCCGTGTGGGGAGAGCTAAGAAAAAATACTGTCAAAATTTCTTTCGACCCTTATTGCATATCATTTGATTATTGTAATTGATCTATAGAATTATGTAATTTTTGAATGGGATAGGACCTTCTATACCTATTAGTTGATGATAGAATATATTTACTATGTAAACTATTTTATCAAAATAATTATTAATACTAAATATTTTGACTTTGATATTATCATAAAATTTTTTGAAAAAATGGCCAGTGCTCAGGTTCGTCTACTATTGTATTATGATGGCATAATAGAAAATGATAAAGATGGCATGCAGTATAGTTGGCCTGTGAGCCGGATGGTTAGGCTATCTTCATTATTATCACATCAAGAATTATTAGACCATTTATACGGTGGTATTCTTATGGACAGAGAAAAATATGAAATCAAATTGAGGTGGAGATGTCCTAATTTGTTGGGATAGTTAATGTAGAGCAAGTATATCTTAGTTCCAATTGATGACGATGAAAATGTCTAAGAAATGTTGACATTTTCTTTAAAATTTTTAGAATACTGATATATTGAATTATATATTAAAAAAGAAGATGTATCCTCTAATGAAAATACTACTCAAATTATGGCACCATGGTTTAGGTACTTTAGTGAGCTCTTAACCTAAGAGGGCAATACTCCTGGATCTTCCTTGCCTATCTTAAGTCTTATGGTGCAAGCTATTGGTATTAAGGCTATGTTTGTAGAATAATATTCTAATACTGTCATGATGGTGGTGTTAGTGCTAGTCGAAGATTAAACTCTGACTATTAGTTTTGAAACTCCTCGATGACTGAATTTTCTATAGATCTGATATTTAAGAGTAAAGATGAGCTAAAAAGAGCCATTGATCTTTATCATATTTGGAAGCATCAGACATACAATATAGTTCAATCACATTCAAAGTTGTGGTTCATACGATGTACATCATCAAATAATGAATAAGAATGTAAATGAAGGCTTTGTGCTGTATTGTTGAACAAATATGGATATTTTTAGGTCACAAGATACGAGGATTCTCATATTTATTTATTTAAGGGATTGAGTCGAGATCACAAACATATCAGTAAAAGGATGATTGGTAAACTAGTCCGATATATTATTGAGAAAAATCCAGATGTTAAAGTTGAAGCCATTGTGATAACCGTTAATGAATAATTTCAATACACAGTGTCATACAGGAAAGCATAGTATGAAAACTAGAAGGTATTGATTGATATTTATGGAGAATGGGAGTCATCTTATGCAAAATTATCTTATTATATAGCTGCACTCCAAAATGCAAACCTCGACATTGTTGTTTTATGAGATTTTTTTTTAATTAAAAATTTTGATGTGCATATTTTAAATTATATTTTCTGGGCTTTCCAACCATCTATCTAGGATTTTAAGCACTATCGTCTTGTGATCAGCATCGATGGCACATACTTGTATGAAAAGTTTAAAGATAAGATACTAATTGCAACAGGAGTTGATGCAGAGAATGGGATTTATCTCTTAGCATATGCAATTATGGATGAGGAGATGACTGCTAGTTGGAGTTGGTTTCTTTTGTGACTCAGAACACATATCGCACAAGATCAAAATAGAATATACCTAATTTCTGACAAACATTCAGGTATACTAAATGCCATTATAAATGAGTCTATTGGATAGAATCCATCATGTGCCTATCACTGATACTGCTTAAGATATGTCTGCAGCAATTTCAACACTCGCTTTAAAAATACATAGCTCAAAAGAGCAATATGGCAAGCAGGGAGCACTCATCAAGTTTGCAAGCTCGATTTTATCATGGGCAGGATCAAGACAGTGAATGCAGAGGCTTGAAGTTGGCTTCTTGAGTTAGAAAAAGAGAAGTAGACATTGGCACATGATGTCGGCATGCGCTATGGTATTTTAACTACAAATTTATCAAAAATTTTTAACAGTATCTTACGAAGAGCTAGAACTATGCCAATTACAGCTGATGTTCAAATAACATTTTACCATCTTGTAAAATATTTTAATACGAGATGTGCCTAAGCCTTATTAAGATATGTGCAGGAGAACTCAAATAGTTTTTTTTACTCCTCATGTTGCCATTAAGATTATAGAAGATCAAGTTAAAGCTAACCAGCACAGAGTAACAGCGTTCAACCTCTAAAGAGGCATATATAAAATGCTTACGAGGAGAGCAAGTGCAGGGTTAAGAGGTGGATGAAATTTGCATCCTATAATTTTAAGTGACAAAAAATATTCTTATGAAAAATAGAGCATCTATAGATATCCTTGTTCCTATGTTTTAGCTATGCGCCAAAAAATTACTATATATTTTAGTGGATTTTTGGATGATACATACATAGTTGCAGCATACATGAATGTTTGGAGTGGCGAGTTTTATCCATTACCATATGAAAACTATTGGAGATCCACATATATGTTCACATATATTTCTAATCATCATCGTTTGAGATCTAAACAGAAAGGCAGGCCAAAGTCAACAAGACTGTAAAATGAATGGATGATAGGAAAATAAGAAGTAAGAATCATTATGGCATTTGTAAGGAATAGGATCATGATCATCGTTGCTGTTCTAGGTTACTTCCATATAAATCAACTTCAAACAATATAAGAAATTAAAGGAAGCAGAGTGTATTACCCTATATATTTTTAGAGTTGTATATTATTCTATTTATTTTCGATAGTTGAACTGTTGTATAGTTTATGTCCAAAGTTGTGTATGGTTCTATATATTTTTGATAGTTGAACTATTGTGTAGTCTATATCCAGAGATGAAACCTTGTTCTATATATTTTTGATAGTTGAACTATTGTATAGTCTATGTCCAGAGATGAATCTTTATTCTATGTATGCTTGCAGAGTTATATTTCTCATGAAATGAATTTTTGATAGTTGAACTACTGTGTAGTCTATGTCTAGAGATGAATTCTTGTTCTATGTATAATTGCAGAGTTATATTTTTCATGTAATGAATTAGTATCATATTTCTCATGCTCTAATAAACTTGGGATGTATATTATTATTTTAGATTCATTAGTATGTTATGGCTTACGATCCATGACATCCGAACCCTCGAGATCGTAGTATTCTTTCATTGCAGGAGACCCATCAGTCATAGACCATATTAGATGGCAATATAAGCATTTCATTCCAACTCTTCCTATTTATATTTTTATATAGAGAATCTTGTTAAAGTCATATACATTATTTAATTATTCTATCTTACTGTAGGAGCCCAGACACCTCTTATTACAATGAACTGATGGTAACTTATGGAGGACGGAGAATATCCTAGGTAATGGATTATTTATGATACCTGGGATTCTATGGAGTATATCGGATTGGTCGAATACAGTTAACGTTGGTCTTATTACTGTCTTATTTAAGAGATGGCATCCAAAGACATATTTCATCTTCCATTCGATGAGGCAACTATCACATTACAGGATCTTAGTGTCCTTACCAGACTACCAGTTGATGGTGATGCAGTTACAGAAGCTAATCCCTTGCTTAGCATTCTAGAGTGGTAGGCTTCATGCTTTTGATTACTAGGTTTGAGCTTGAGGCCCAATTCTTTGACATTTGCATATTGACATTCACGAGCAAGGATAGAGTGTTTGGATGATTACTATTGACATTTGCATATTGGGGATGATGCACCAGAGGAGATGATGTTAGAAGTATGCCCTAGAAACCAATTATTG
This sequence comes from Cocos nucifera, assembly GCA_006176705.1. NCBI lineage: Eukaryota > Viridiplantae > Streptophyta > Magnoliopsida > Arecales > Arecaceae > Cocos > Cocos nucifera. Next base: position 316,817 of record QRFJ01000234.1, on the reverse strand, counting down.
GCTGACACATATAATTCCATGGCTTATCTTTGTACTTGTAAAATTTTATTATCAATAAAGGCATTTTATTTTCAATCATATTTATGCATCCATGATTTATTCTAGAAAATAATAAAAATGATTTTATATATTTTTAAGACGTTGAAAATTTAAGACATACATTATTAATGGTTAGTTTCTAAATACTCCTAATCATACAGTCATCACGGAGGACAATGATTGATCTTGTCAAGATCGGTGCATGGATCACCTTCCTTTCGGGCAGATGGATCTTGTGTTTGCAGTATGGAGGTACTGAGGTGAGAGTGCAGGTGGTTGTTAGAGAACAACTTGCACTGAACGTGACTATCATAAGAAACCACTTGGATATCTACTCGTTCATCAGTGGTTCTTCTCGATGCTATAGTAATATGACTGATCCTTTAATCTATGGTGTATTGGCTATTCACAGCAAGCCTACTGGGTTTGACTGCACATTCTGTTGGTCCCTAGCCATTCGATCCTTGCTGTGTATGTTGGCTTTAGTGGATTTAGGTTCACTATCTGGAGTAGGATGCATTTAGATAAAATCTATCGATCTTAGTAGAAAAGAAGAAGTCTTATGCGATTAGCAAGACTAAGTTCAGAAAGTCATTGATCGAAGTAAGTATGAATACTGGAAAAGAGTTTCCATGGGATTTATGAATGAATTCGAGTCGAGCCAATCTGGCATATGACTGATGATAGAATTTGACGAGTTTTTCATGACCTCCGTCAAGTTGGGACTCACAATAGAAGGACTGTATTACATGTTAACTGCACCTAGAGGTTCGTATTTTTCTATTTTGCTAGGTTGCGACTATATACTGTTAGGTATTACTGGTGGATTGTGAGAACTCACTAGAATTATTTTTGGATTAATGATCCTTGCTGCGTTGAGCCAAAATTATTCTGGTCCATCAAAATGAGTTTCGATGATATAGTGATAATGATCACGGTATGTCTCACTACCAGATAGAATAGAATCTAAGGGGTCACACACAAAAGAAATTCAACTCGATCAATGGTTTGGATCATCTTCAAATTATCAATTGAATTGATGGCTCAAATTTGAAGACTACTAATTTATAAACGTTACAGAATTGGTAGCTGCTAATTGTTAGCATGCTAATTTTATTATAAATGTTATAATTTAATTAGGAGCTAATTAAATTATAAATTAAATCTTAATTAATTTAAATCAAATTTATTTTAATTTGACTTAATTTAATTTAATGATTAATTTGGTTCATTAGTCCAAATCAGATTTGGATTTCAATCCTGAAAAATTTAGATTTGACAGTTTTTCGAATTTGATTCATTTCGGGCTTAATTTGGATCCGATTCGAACCAAATTTGAATCCAATTAACACTGACTTCTAGAGCCTAGGTCCTCAGGGCTTCTCTCTTTTTTTGGCTGACCAAAAAAAGGGTGGAGTGGTGACTTTCGTATCCTCTCTCTTGGTGTGCGCATTAGGGTTTGATGAGGTGCCATCTCATTGTCTTGATAGAATAGGACTCTTATGCGATAAGAGTTTGAACCCTATCCTTCCTAACCCTATTCTCATCTAAAAGTGGCATGGAATATGGGATTTATGCATGACAAAAATAAAAAAAGAGGTGGGGCATGCAGCATTTGGAGATATAAGAAATCTGATTTCTTTTTGTCGCAAGATACATTGTGCCACCCCCTCCTCTTCCATTTTCCTCCCTTCCATGCCTACAAACCTCCTCTTCTAGATCTGATCTGAGAGATAGAGAGGTCCTTTCAAGAGAAAAAAAATCAAGAACTTTTCTTGATTTTTTTTGGAGATTCAATTAGTCTCATGAAAGCTGTAGAATCTATTTTGAGAAATAGATTCAAATCTAAGCCGAAGAATGAATTTTGCAAGAAAGCTAGCACCTTAGTAAATTTGGAGTTTTGATCGAGAAAATCTCTGTGTGGATACCAATAGAGGCTGGGCACGTGCACAACTATGATAGGAGCCTCAGAGATCATATTGATCCGGTTGAAGAAAGGAGAGGGAAAAGCAATAGGTATACCGTATAATTTCTTCCTTCATATATTTAATTTCATATCTGAACAAAAATTTATTTATGCATATTAGATGATCCTTAGATAGTATTGATTTAGATCAGCATGCTTAGATAGGTTTAAAAATCATTTTAAAATCTCTTTCCTCTATGGTTTAATATAAATAGTAAAATCAACATGCATACTACCTGATTTCCAACAGATGGTGCAATAGTATGTCAAGAGCCAAGTACTGCGGTTGCTAGGAGTGCCCTTTTGCTTGATACTTCATCTAATATAGTATTAGCTTGTTTGTACAAGGCTATGTACTAGGGTTCTTATTATGATCGATCAGAGATTTATCATTATCTTGTATTATTGCAGGTATGTAATATACAAATTTTAATTTTCTACATTCTATTGTAGCTTTGATTGGGTATATTATGTATGATTTTCTTAGAGTTGGTAGATTTGGGCATGGAAGAGGATACCGACTATCAATCTATTGCTGAGACAATTGCTTGAGATGCTACCAGAGCAGCAAGACCCTAATGTTCCATTCACACTAGAAGTACCTTGGGGATATAGGCATAAAAATATTGGTTCCATTATTTGAAACTTAGAACTACTTTTAATCTAATAAAGTTCAATTAATATGAATACACTATCAAGTAGATAGAACATTGCATCTAACATTCACCATTTATCGATGAAGGTAGCATGGGTTTATAGATGCCAGTTAGATACATTGGTTGATACACGTAGATGGATAATTTTAATTTATATACAAATATTATTTTATATTATTCATAATCCATTGAAAAATGAGCTTACTAATTCGACTTTATTTTCAACTCTATCAGTTTTTGTGGAAGCCATATACAGATGAGATATTGTCTATATTACCACAAGTATGCATAGATGGACAAGATATATGGGCTGCTAGGATGCTACTTATTTATTTTGATGTGGTGGAGTGGCACCTTTCAGATTGTGTGTTACGGTAATTTGGCTAGATTCAGAACATCCCAGAGCAGTTTGATACTAGCCAATGACTTCATCATATTGATCGATGAGGGAGAGATCATGTTGACTGGCGTATCAAGCATGCAGAGTATATCACCATTTGGAATGCACGACGAGATCACATAGTTCATAGTGATCACATATTGGGAGGCCATCCATATATCGAGGACTATATGGCTTAGTTTCTTAGCATTATAGTATGGATTATTAGGCTGCCTCGGTATGCAATTTCAGGATATGAGAGTGAGAGTTCCACTATGCGCATTTTGGTAAGGCTACGAAAATTATGCCTTATGTCAATGTCATATTGAATTTCAATTCATTAAGTTTTTATTTTACTTCTAATCGTTAACCATGTTGTATGATTTATGCAGACTGAGCGTTTGGATGAGATAGCAATTTTCACACAACATGCCATTGCTTCTAATGATGAATCGGAGCATGTCATATTGGGCCAATTGAATGACACTATATGACATACATATCTGGATGTTAGGCAAGCTAACCACATCTCTGTTTATCATACTATGTTATCTACATCATCACCATATGTTCTGATGGCATCATCATATTTTTTAGAGATGTGGTAGTTGGCTCCCTACATATCTTTGAGATGCAGCATGATACGCACAGTCAGGATCGTCCATCATCATCGATGCCATCTTTCACGAGGGACACTACTCCATTATCAAAAATGTTTGATCCAGAGCATCATGAGGGGGTCACTTAGCTCGCTAATGCTCTGTCAGTACCTATTATTCCTCATATGCATGACCATAAGATTCCACTGATATAGAGGAGGGGCCATAATAAGTGACACAGGAGTAGAAGCGATCGTTGAGGGCCTTCCTAAGAAGGTCCAAGCGATCACGGGCACCACGACGCCTTTGTAGAACTTACTTTTTTTGGACTTGTAGTATTGTGGGATTCCTTTTTGTAGACTTGATATTTTTATTTTATCTTATATTATTAATTATTATTTTTATTGAAGATTAGTTCAGATATTTTGCTTGTTTAATTTAAAATATTAGGATGCTATAATTTGTGGACATGAATATAGGTCTTCAGATGTGTCTCGGAAGGTTGAGGGAGAAAATGCTAAGCTAAAAGGGCCATACATATTAAAATATAAATAATAATAATATATTGAGTAATTCAATTATCTCTTTTGAAATAGCAAGAAGCAAGCTTAGACAAGTTAGCTCCACTTCTCTAATGTATGGGAGAGACATATCATATTAAGGTGCTAGTTGAGGGGACATACTTCAACAAAAAAAAAATATGTTGCTCAGCTAGACAACCCAAGAGGTGGTGAATTGAGTTTAAAAATTTTAAACAGATATATGCACTAGCTGTGAGTTAATTCAAGTGTTGTATTGTGAATTTAAGCTAAAGCAGGCTATCATGACTTCAAAAATCTCAGTCGATATAATGATCATCCAAGATGCCACCACCACCACACCCATCCAAAGTGCCACCGACATCACCGCCATTATTATTATCATCGCCACTACCGGAGCAAGCCAATTGAGATAGTACTTACAATCCGGGTACGAGTCTCACAAGCAAACTAAAATGCTAGTACTGCTCCAACAATCTCAGATGCAACCCTAGTGAATAGCAATCCAACCGATACTATTTCGGCACCACCAATAGCACAACTGTCATCTGAGCACCAAGATGCAGAGGTTTACTCCAACCATCAATTTGTAGGGACAATGCTAAAAGGGTTCTTTTAAAAGCATCATTCGGAATGACACTTTTAGACAAAATTCTTTTAGATTCCACGTTGGTTGTGAAGTGGTTGCTGACTAGGCCAAAAAAATACCATTTAGAATGGCATTTTCTCAGCAAAAAATATAACTATAAATGATATTTTTAGCTTTTGTATTAATTTGATAAATAACTTCAAACATGCATCAATTTGATAAAAAAATTTAAAAATATATTAATATGATAAAGTACTCGAATATGTTATCATGATGCAATAAGGAGTGCTGAGCAAGCCAAAAAGGATAGACTACCCTACAGACAGAAAAGAAGTCAAAAAGATAGTTAATGATGGGACCATTTAACACTGGATAGAAAATGACTTGCTATATGCACACAATGGGCAAATTTTTAATGTGACAGGGATTATCAATAAGCTTTTTCATAATTAGGGGTGGAAATAGGCCAGGGGGCCTATCAAGAATCTACGACCTAGCCTACTATCGGTCTGGCCTGATCTAGCCTATTTATCTAAATAAATCAGGCACAGATTTTTAAAAAGATCTATTTAAATAAATAGGTCGGATCTAAAAATTCAAAGCCTCGCCTGAAAGCCTGCAGGCCAGCCTATATAAGAGTAGCCTATGTTATGTTTGATAGACCTTTGGGCCTATGCTAAGGTCTTGAAAGTCTAGGCCTGTTGGCTTATTTAAAGATTTTAATATTTATAGATTTTTAAATAGGCTTTCGGGCTAGGTCAGACCTTTTTATTTCGTAAAATAGGCCAGGCCAAGCCTCATTTTAAGTCTAAACTAGTTCAACAGGTTAGGCTCTAGCTAGTATTTTACAATACAAGTCTGGCATGTTTAAGCCAAAGCTTGATCTGGCCTGGCCTATTTCCACTCCTATTCACAATCTCATAAAAGGCAGTGACTGGCAGCCCATTAACTTCATGGAAAGAAATTCAAAATTTTTTTTTAAATTTTTTTAGAGAAGGACACAATCAGAAATTGATACTTTTCCCATCCCTAAACTACAATGAGTATATATATTATTTGGAAGAATACAAATACCACTTATAAGCAAGCATGACAAACCTAACAGCTTCAAAACAAAAAACAAGCCAATAGGTTTACATTGCATTGATTCTAAATAGATAGTAGTTTATAGAGTTTTTTCTTCCACATAATATTAGATATAAAGTATGAACATAAATTTAAAAAGTAAGCAAAAAATAACTAGTATCTCAGCAAAAATTAATAAGTACCAAAATGTTTCATCGGGCTATAAAATAACCTGAAGAATAATGGATCTGGTTTTGTATTACAAAAGGAGAGCATATTAGTTATACCATTGAGAGAGAGAGAGAGAGAGAGAGAGGAAGTTATGTAAGCCTATTTACAATTTTACATAGCTGTTCATAAAAGCATCCCATGTATGTGAACATAGTTCTAGCATGTATTATTAGCAAATATTTAAGATGCAATTGGTTGCACTTTTTGATTTTTAATTTTTTTTTAAAATATTTTTTATTATTTTTTGATTTTTACTATCGAGTAAAAGTAAAAAAGTAAAAAGCATGGAAAGTAAAATTTTTTTGCTTTACATATAAAGTAATTATTTTAATTTTTAATTTTTACTTTTTGTTTTTCATGGTGTTACCAAATATTGCTTTTTAATTATTATTTTTTAAAAATTAAAAAATTAAAAAAAAATTTACTGGCTAACCAAACACACCCTTAACAGTCCCTATGGACATGCAGTGCACTAGTTGATTAGAAGAAGCCCACACTAGTTGATTAGGCCAGGGAGCTTGCATAAAAGGAATACAAATAATTTGATTCATCAATTCAGCAGCAAAGCAATTGGAGAGCTTGAAAATGTCCCAACATCTAGATGAGTTAATGAGGTCCGACACATGAGTTCATCCATATTAATATCCATAACAGAGGTTAGCCATCTAATAAGAGGTATATTAGAGATCTAAGGGTCATGTAATACCCGGATATGTTGACCAGAACCAATAAGCCATTGAGTTTGATAGAAAAATGTTGATCCTAGGGAGCATACTTTTTTCCAGATAGTAGAAGCTTGTCTTGGTTTAGAATAGTTTTCCCAAGACCCCTTAAAATGATATTTTTAATAAACAACTTATGCCAAAAAGATGATGGGTTCAAGGTAAGTTGAGTAGCCAACTTACATAAAGAAACTCATCATCTCACAAAAAGAGATGGAAAACCAAGGCCCCACGCCTCTTAGGAGCACAAATAATCTCCCAAGCTATCACGTGCAGTCCCCTTTGGTCACTAGAGTGCCCCTAGAAGAAGTATTTAAATTCCTTTTCAAGCTTTGCTAAGATAAAAATCAGAATAGAAATACATGGTAAAGGGAATGATGGGACAAAAAACAACACTGAGCGGAGCAGAGTTACTCTCCTGACTGAAGAAAGAAATCTCCATTTCCATCTGGCTATCTTAGAGTGAACCTTTTCTAGCAAGAAATCAAAGTCTGCAGGTCCAAGAGTTCTTCATATAGAAACTCCTAGATATCTCCAAGAGCCATTTTTCTAGGAAATGTCAAGTAGCTTGCACACCTGGAACTTAACAGATGGTAGAGTTGATGGGCTAACAAAAATATAAGACTTAACATAATTTATAATTTGATAAGACAGAAAACCATAGGCTTAAAGAATAGTTTTAAGAATGATTGCATCCATGGTATTCCATACCGGCTCGAACCAACTAGTACATCCTGTACCATATTGTACCAGTGGAAAATCAAAATGATTCATGCCAATTTTTTAGAAAATGGCCTAAACCAGATCGAACGGTCAGTTTAGTATGGTATGGGCTGATACCGGATGGTTTGGTCCGATATAGGATAATACAGCACTGGTATGGAGCTGTTTTTTTTTCTTTTTTTTTGCCATTGGATTGGATTTTTTTGATTTTTTATTGACGGTACGGAATGATTAATATGATATGGTACCGTACCAATTGGCAATCGGCATAGGTTACGGTATCGAGTTTGCGAACCTTGATTGCATCCCTCACAGTTGCCCTAGATATTAAAAGACAGTCATCAACAAATAATATATGAGAAACAACCGGTCCCCCTGAGGTTGATATGCTCTTAGCAATTTTGATTGAATAGCCACATGTCAGAACTTGATATATCATATAATATATCCGAGCAAAGAATAAATAAGGAGAGAGCAAGCATCCTTGCTGTAGGCCTTAAGAAAGAGTCAATCAAATAGTTGGTTTACTATTAATTAGCAAAGCAAACCGAGGCCCCAAAACACAAGCCTCCACCCACCTTAAGAAAGTATGATGAAAATCAAAGACCTGCATAATATAATTCAAAAAAGCCAGTGAACTCTATCATAGGCCTTTTCCATATCAATCTTTAACATCAAAAAGCACTTCTGGTTGAGAGTATAAGTGCAAGTTTTGCAAGGATAATCCTTATCTAGATGATTTCTTCCATATCAAGAATAGCATTCAGAACACCTTTGCTGTTGTCTAACCATTTTTTGCTAGATTTTTTGTATCTTTAATTGTCAAGTTAAACTTTGTCCATCTTGTGAAATTGCTAGTCTATACCTTTTCCTCTGTCTTCCTTTTCTTTTTGTTCCTGATCGAGCTCTCTCTCTATGATTAGTTCACTATTTACTGTCTCTATAAGTAGTTAACAAAAATGGTGCTACATTATTTCTAATTTTTGCTCTTAAGTCTATTTGAAACTTGTGTAGTTGGATCACTTCATCCTCCACCAACTTAGGAGAAAATTCAGCTAGCTTATTATTCTTGACTTCATATTGAGCTACATCATACCTCTTTGCCTTAAAGCTATAAATTCTTGTTCTTTCATTATCTAATGCTAGAAGGAAAGAACTTTTCATAAAAGAACCTTATAGAATTTCTCCCTAGTGAATGGCTCTATATCATGGTTACGCTTATGTTGCACCATTCTCTACCAATTAGATACTTCTCCTTATAACATGTAGAAGGTGTATGTTATCTTATCTTCTTCATACATCTTTGCCTTAAAGCTATAAATTCTTATTCTTTTCATGTCAATGCTGGAAGGAAAGAATTTTTCATTAAAGAACCTTATAGAACTTCTCCGAAGTGAATGGCTCTATATCATGGGTATGCTTATGTTGCATCATTCTCTACCAATCAGATACTTCTCCTTGTAACATGTAGAGGGTGTATGTTATCTTGTCTTCTTCTGTGCATTTCACAACTACAAATGCATTCTCCGTATCATCCAACCAAATCTTAGCCTCCGCAAGTTTAATAGTTCTCTTGAAAGCTTATAGAGCTACCTTATTAAATTCTAAGATATCATCATATTATACTAAATGGGCCATGTTGTCACAGAGCTTCAGACAATCACTGATGTGGCTAGGCTGGATGTCACTTTGGATCCATGGTGCCAGAGGATACTTGCAAAGAAAGTCCACACTAATTTGGGAGTGTTTCGATAGGATGCCTTCCAATGCTTAAGTTAGCCAAAGCCCTGAGAATAATAGAAAAAAAAAAAAAAAGAGGAGAGCTAGGAGAGCAGAGAGTGTTCTCCCTTTGCTTGTGCTTACTTTTCTTTATTTGCATGAGAGTCCCTTTTTTACCTTCCTTGTTTAGAGGTTGAGCCTATAGCCCACTAGCCAGAATTTGTGAGTTTCTTAGGCCTAGCACTATAGGCCATTAGGCCATATTCTGGCCTTTCATTTAGGAAGGAATTTCTCCTGCCTCCTCTGAGTCGAGGTTGCTCATCGCGGATTAGGCAAAGATTCCTTCTGCTTGATTAGTTGGGTCGGCGGTCCTTGGTCCGCATCTAGTATGACCTTGTCATGTCATTTTGGGCAAGCCCGAAGAGATTGGACTCAGTTGATGGGTGGGTAACTTCCCCAACAGACTCTAACACTTTGTGGTTGTGGTTTCCTTTACTACAATAACTACTGTTGTTATTGCAATAATTGTTACTGAATCTATTATTGGAATTGTTCTACTGTAACTACTATTACAAGAATCACTTCTACTATGCTAATTATTGTTACCGGAAATATAGCATCATTGTTGTAGTCATTCAACTAAGGTCTCCATAAACTAGCATGTCTCTATTTGTTATTGCTCAGTATAGATATCCCTAGTAATTTAGAGGTTGAGCAGATGGATGTGAAGATTGCTTTTTTTCATGGTGATTTGGATGAAAAAATTTATATGCAATAGCTTGAGGATTTTATAGTACAAGGAAAAGAGAATTACATTTGCAGATTGAAAAAGAGCTTGTATGGCCTGAAACAAGCTCCTAGATAATGGTATGAGAAGTTTAAGTCTATCATGATTAACAAGGCTACAAGAAGATGACTTCTAACCATTGTGTATTTGTTCAAAAATTCTTTGATAATGACTTCATTATTTTATTGCTTTATGTTGATGATATGCTTATTGTTCATCACAGTGCTTCTAGAATTGATAGGTTAAAGCACGAGTCATATGTTTTTTGCCATGAAAGATTTGGGACCAGCGAAATAGATTCTTGGCATAAAAATTTCACGTGATAGGGAAGCTAAGAAGTTGTGGTTGTCTCAGGAGAAGTACATGGAGAAGGTACGGTTTCACATGGAGAAAGCTAAATTGGTGAGTAAACCTCTTGCTACACACTTTAAGCTAAGTAGTGAGCAATCTCTTTCTAGTGATGAAGAGAAGAGAGACATGCAAAGTGTTTCTTATGCATCTACAGTAGGAAGTATAATGTATGCTATGATTTCCACAAGACTAGATTTAACTCATGCAGTTGGTACAGTTATTTCTCTCTAATCCAGGTAGAGAGCTAGCATTGGAATGCTGTGAAGTGGATTATGAGATATCTTCATGGTAATACTAATTTGAAGCTTTGTTTTGGGTTTGAAAAATCTATGCTTGTTGGTTATATAGATTCAGACTTAGCTAAAGATTTGGACTTAAGAAAATCTACTTCAGGCTATTTGATTATCTTTGCAGGGGGAGCTATGGCATGGTAGTCCAGGTTGCAGAAATGCATTGCTCTATCTACTACAGAAACTGAGTTTATTATAGCTACCGAAGCATGCAAAGAGTTACCGTGGATGAAGAAATTTGTTCTTGAACTTAGGTTCACTCAAAAGAGGTATGTGTTATTTTGTGATAATCAAAATGCTATTTATCTTGGTAAGAATCTGACCTTTCATGGTAGATCAAAGCATATTGATATAAGGTATTATTGGATTTAAAATGTTTTGAATTCTAAATTGCTTGAACTTGAAAAGATCCACACTGATAAGAACGCTGCTGATATGATGACAAAGGTGGTACCTCGTGAGAAGCTTGAGCTATATGCCGAGACAGCCGGCATTAAATTTGAGTAATTAGCTTGATAAAGTGTCTCCTTCCTCATATGGGCTATAGGGGGAGATTTGTTGGGTCTATTGGATATGTGTGCCCTAGAAGCTAGAATTGGCTAACACTTATAATACACATCTAAGAACAAAATTATAATTTTAATTATAAATAATAAAATAGATTATTTTCTATCATAGTGTGTATTTGAAAGTATCTGTGATACATTTCTTGAGTTAATGGTAATGATAGTTCATATTTTAAAAAGTTGAAAATTTAAGACATGAATTTTCATTATTAACTCATAAAATACTTCCGACCGTTGGATCATCATGAGGATAGTGATTGATCCGAAAGGTTGGTGTACGATCGCTTCTTTAGAATAGATGAGTCTTGAGTCTATGGTGTAGAGACATCGAAGTGAGAGTACAGGTACTCGTTAGAGAACGAGGGCACTGAGCGTGACCACCTCGAGCAGTCATAAGAAAGTCTACCTTCTCATCGATGACTGATTCGAAGCTGCAGTAGTGTGTCTGATTCTTTGATCTGAGGTGCATCGATAATTCACCTTGAAGGTGTTATAGTTTGACTACACCATAACTTGATCTCTTAGCCATTTAAAATCCTAAGATGTATGTTGGCTATAACATGTTCATTATAGAAATTAGATTGCACCAATAGAGAATCTATCTACCTCGGTAGATGAGGAGCAGCCATATGATGATCATGAGAATCAAGTCCATAAATCTAAGGCCATGGCAGAGTGAAATAATAGAAAGAGTTTCTATTAGGATTTTTACATTGGACTTGACTCGAATGATTAATTTATATGATGGAAATTAGGGTTTGATGAGATCACCTTAACCCTAATCCGATCGGAGCTCAAGATAGAAGAACTTAATCACACAGTAACTACATCGAGAGGTTTGTTTTTAGTTCTGATGGATTGCCGTCATATACTGCTAGGTGTCACTGGTGGATTTTGGGAGCAATTAGAATGATTTGGATGATCGATCATACTAGTTGTCTGAATCAAAAAAGTTCTAATCCATTGGAAGGTACTTCGATGATGTCGATGATAGAGATCATGATATATCCCATTACCATACGAAACTGAACTTAACTAGATCACACAAACAAGAGTTTGGATCTGGATATCATCAATTGGACTAACCCAGTTCAATTGATTTGAATAAGATTCAATTAGATTTAAAAAAATCATGCTAGCACACGATTGAGCCTAATATTCTCCTTCAACAATTACTAAAAGTTATCTCGACTGAGCCAAATATATGTGGGCTCACTCAAAAATCTTTACTTGATTTGACTGGAGCTTGTTCAGATTAGAAAAAAATTATCTTAATTTATAAGATAAATTTAAGACAACATCTGCCATTTTTCTGCTGAATCTTGTCTTTTGACTTTAGTTAAACATTGACTAGATTGTGTACGACCGAGCTTAATTAAAGATACTAGATCATTTAGTCAGGCTTGACTCCAAAATGGCCCAACTATGCTGATTTTGATCTACTACCTATTGGATTTCGGATTTCTCAACTAGGCCTCGAGCTTTCTGGACTTTTCAAATTATCTAAAAATTCTTCCAACCAAACATAAAGAATCCAGGATATAACTAAGGTTGAGGACGGCATGTAACTAGAGGCATCAACTGTGGACTATATAATTAAAATACCATGCCTCATACCAAATCTAAACAATTGAGATTAGTAGTTCATTAGAAGTTAATTAGAGCTTCACCAGCCTTTAGACAATTAAGATTAGTAGTTAATTAGAAGCTAAAATTCATTTAAAACTCTTGGCTTTCCCACTTATAGAAGCCTTCCCTCTTCCCCTTCTCAAAACCCCCTCAAAACCCATCTCCCCTACTCTTTCCATTTCTCCTACCTCTCTTTCTTTCTTCCTCTTTATTATATTATATATTCCTTCCAGCAATGCAAAAACTTCTATAGCTCTCGTTGGATCCTCCAATCTCTCCCTACGCTTCCGTGGCTTTTCCACGATCCATAGCCCCCTCTCGTGGCCCCATCCAACCTTCGGTCTCCGAACTCTTTCATAGTCTTCAGAGCTGCTGGAAGACCCCCAGAACATCGCATATTTATTTGTTGGTTTCTGAAAGCCATGTGGAAATAAATGCTTGGTAGAGAGTCAGCACTTGACCACCAAATTATGGTCTCCATCTTCGGTTTCCTTCTCCATAGGAAGATCTCTGCTTCTCAGGAACTCAATGGTCGCCTACTAGGGTGGGAGTAATGAGCCCCTAGCAGTTGAGTAGGCATTAGGAATGTCCATCTGAGATATAATCCAATATATGCAATATCAAGTGGATCAAATGCAGGGAACAGAAAGTGGCACAGGAAGTCCATAAGATAATAAGCTGGAAAAGTTGAAACATTGATGCATAGATTGAAGCTAGCACAGGAGCAGATATAACAGAGAACACACAAAAAGCTCCAGGTTCCCAGTAGTACAATGCAACCATTGCCATTCTATCCCCCAGTTGCATTGGAGGAGCCACATCTTCATACATTTCCGACAACATGAATAGAGTTATTTGGCAATGTGCTCCTCCACTAGACCTTTGATTCTAAGCAAACCCCATGGATATGTTGAAATGTTGACTGGAAGTCGAAGTCTGAAATAATTCTTGAACTTGTGCATAAGGAGGGAAGCACCACGTAAGCCTGCAGATATATACATGCTGCTAGAGTCAAACTACAGTAGAAGTTCCTGATATTGAACATAGCACAAATCGGCAACTTTGAAGAATAAAACTCCAATGGCCCATTTAAGAAAACAGCAACCCTACTTAAAGGATTGGCTGCTGATGTTATAGTGTAATTGTGACCGATATAAAACAAGAATATAAGGAGTGAGCTACTCCACCGAAGGAAGGTTTCCTATATTAAGAAATAGCATAAACTGATGAGATTCCAGGATATAATATCAATGCAGCATGAAGACCCCGAGTGGAGGCATGCACAAAGACGGTAATCCTTCATGTAACAGCATCATAAATGTATGGTCCAATCCAAACCCCAAATCAATGCACTTTCAATTTAAATTATGAAGTAGCCATAGCCTAATTTGATAGAAAGAAGAAGCACCTCCGAAGCATGTCTGCCGAGTATTTGAGCTGCCGACTGTCCTGGTCATAATAATAATTTCATAGACAAGGAAAGCAGAAAGAAAAATCTATAGGCATTAAGGAGGAGTTCAAGGGCACCGATAACAGAAGGCTTCTGTTGTGTTCCTGCTAAGGTATCCGAGTGTTTGCATATGGCATCAAGTAAAATCAGATGATGCAGATAATAACATGAAACCTTGCAAAAAAACCTTTCTGCATACTACCATACCAACTAACTGAACCTTGGTTTAAGAAGATTCTGCTGCAGAGAAGCTATATAACCAAATAAAGCAAGAAACCATTTTCTCCAGGATTAATGACTGAGTATATGAGTACCAACAAATCAAAGAAGCATAAATGTAAATCACTTCTCGTAAAAAGGTACCCAAAATCCCCCTGGCCAATAAAGGTACAAAAGCATGTATAATAGAGAAAGCCATCAGTCATCATATATAATAAAAGGGAGACAGACCCATCTTCCTTGTTGGGACAGCATAGGACCCCAACCCATGAGCTGAGAAAACGGCTGAAACATTGAGCTGCAGCCCTCTGGCAAGCGTAGGCTTTAAACAGCCAAAGACCCGGAGCATACGCGTAAGTTGTTGACAACATGTACCCTCCAGTAAAGTAAATCAAGGCCAGAATATCCGAACCACTAAGACAAATAACAGCATAGTAAATCTTCCAATCAAACAACACCTATTGTAACAGCTTGTCAACCATTTCTAGTAAAGGTAGTGGTAAAGGCATCAGACCAAATTAATTCAATAAATTCTGGCTCGAGAAGCTTGCCCTGAGAAATCTACACATCCCCTAAAAGGGTCTTGTTGGCTATATAATCAGTTGTCCGATTTGCATCTCTAAAGGTATGAGAGACTTTACAGGATAAGCAATAAGCTTTCCAATTTAGCAGATCTTTCAAAATAGAAAGATGGTGAAATTTATTCCTATTTGGCTTTATAATCAATGTAATAGTAGTCATAGAATCGCCCTCCAACTATATGTTCTTGGGACCAAATTTCTTAACCGCTGTTTGGAGTCCCAACCAAGTAACTATGAGCTCTACATAAGAGACCGAGGAATGCAAGAGTTTTTTCCCCAGCATAGAGCAACTGGCCAGCATGGTTCCTTATAACATACCCAGCAGCCGCCTGACCATTGGTAACAGAAACATCAAAGTTAATTTTCAGAACTCCATAGAAAGGGGGAACCATCTCATATGGTTTGGGAGAAACATGTTACGGTTTTGTTGCAAAAGATTGCCCCAGTGCCTAAACAGAGTCCAAGTATTGCGAGCAATAAAGAAAGCCGCGGTCAGTATACTTAACTAGGGTATTTCGGATAAGATGAAAAAGGGGAAGACTTGATTGTTGAAATACCCTATCATTCCGATTATTCTATAATTGCCATGATAAATTTATTACCATCATCTACCATGGGACTAGATAGATAGTCAAAGAGAACCCGCAAAGAACTTGGCACGAGACCAAGCTTGCAAACATTATCAATTAACATCCAGCAATCCATAGCAAAAGCACATGAGGTGACCACATACTGACAATTTTTAGATAAATGACAAAGATCGTAGAATTTCCCCTCAATGGGAATGATTCCTCTTCTAGTCAATTCATGCTTGCAAGGTAACCTTTCCCATAAATGTTACCATAAAAATAATTTATTCTAGGAAGAACCTTGAGCTTCCAAATCGAGTTGAAATGAAGAATATTATCCGTCTGGTGAGCATGAGAAACAAGACGATGCATATTTGCCAAGAAAATTTGTAGTAGTTTAGAAGAAGCACACACTAGCCGATCGGGCAAACGAGCTTGCATAAGAGGAATACAAATAATTTGATTCATCAATTCAACAGCAAAGCAATTGGAAAGCTTGAAAATATCCCAACATCTAGACAAGTTAATAAGGTCCAACACATAGAGATCATCCATATTAATTTCCATATTAACAAAGGTTAGCCATATAATAAGAGGTATATTAGAGATCTAAGGGTCATGTAATACCCAGATATCTTGACCGGAATCAATAAGCCACTGAGTTTGATAGAAAACTGTCGATCCTAAGGAGCATATTTTCCTCCAGATAGTAGAAGCTTGTCTTGGTTTAGAATAGTTTTTCCAAAACCCTTTAAAATGATATTTGGAATAAACAACTTGCACCCAAAGGGACGACGGGTTCAAGGTAAGTTGAATAGCCAACTTACATAACGAAGCCTATCATCTCATAAAAAGAGATGGAAAACCAAGCCCCCCACACCTCTTAGGAGCACAAATAATCTCCCAAGCTATCACATGCAGCCCCCTTCGGTCACTAGAGTGCCTCTAGAAGAAGGATTTAAATTCTTTTTCAAGCTTTGCTAGGATAGAAATCGGAATAGAAATACACGACAAAGAGAATAAAGGGATAAAGAAAAACACTGAGTGGAGTAGAGTTACTCTCCCAGCTAAAAAAAAAAATCTCCATTTCCATCTCGCTATCTTAGAGTGAACCTTTTCTATCAAGAAATCAAAGTCTACAGGTCCAAGAGTCCTTTTAGATTTAGGAACTCCTAGGTATCTCCAAGAGCCATTTTTCTGGGAAATGTTAAGTAGATTGCACACCTGAAACTTAATAGATGGTAGAGTTAATGGGCTAAAAATGATATAAGACTTAGCATAATTTATAATTTGATAAGAAAGAGAACCATAGGCTTAAAGAATAGCTTTAAGAATGATTGCATCCCTCACAATTGCTCTAGATATTAAAAGACAGTCAACAGCAAATAATATATGAGAAACAACCAGTCCCCCCCCAAGGTTGATATGTTCTCAGCGATTTTGATTAAATAGCCATATGCAGGAACCTTGATAATATATCCGAGCAAGAATAAATAAGGAGAGAGCAGGCATCTTTGCCATAGGCCTTGAGAAAGAGTCAACTGAATGGTTGGCTTACCATTGATTAGCAAAACAAACTGAAGCCCCAAAACACAAGCCTCCACCCACCTTAAGAAAGTATGATGAAAACCAAAGACTTGCATAATGTAATTCAAAAAAAGCCAATGGACTCTATCATAGGTCTTTTCCATATTAATCTTTAACATCATTCAGCTTCTCAAAAAGCGCTTCCGATTGAGAGTATAAGCACCAGTTTTTCAAGGGTAATCCTTATCTAGATGATTTCTTCCATATCAAGAATAGCATTCAGAACTCCCTTGTTGTTGCCTAACCTCTTTTTGCTAGATTTTTTGTATCTTTAATTGTCGAGTTAAACTTTGTCCATCTTGTGAAATTGTTAGTCTATATTTTTTCCTCTAACTTCCTTTCATTTCTATTCCTGATCGAGTTCTCTCTCTATGATCAGTTCACTATTTACTATTTCTCTATAAGTAGTTAACAAAAATGGTGCTACATCATTTCTGATTTTTGCTCTTAATTCTATTTGAAACTTGTGTGGTTGGATCACTTCATCCTCCACCAACTTAGGGGAAAATTCAGCTAGCTTATTATACTTGACTTCATATTGAGCTACATCATACCTCTTTGCCTTAAAGCTATAAATTCTTGTTCTTCCATTGTCTAATGCTGGAAGGAAAGAACTTTTCATAAAAGAACCTTATAGAATTTCTCTCAAGTGATTGGCTCTATATCATGGTTATGCTTATGTTGCACCATTCTCTACCAATCAGATACTTCTTCTTGTAACATGTAGAAGATGTGTGTTATCTTATCTTCTTCATACCTCTTTGCCTTAAAGCTATAAATGTTGGAAAGTATATCCTAAATCCAATCGTTAGTCTGTTGACGATGGTGCTATCTTATAATTATAATTAATTTATTATTAATAAAATATATTTTTGATATTTTCATCATAAAGTCTATATCTTCTAATGAACTCCATTATTGTGATGAAGTCCTTAGGATTATTTAGTTTCAATAAAAAGAGGATTTATCAATTGTTCTTAAATAGTTCATGATCAAATGATAGACTGTTAATTTGAACGACAGTATTTATCGAGCATAGATCATTGTATGCCATATAGGTTGGTTGTCCTCTTAACCAAGGAGTGTAGAGATACTAGCGTGACATACAAGTGAGATGTATGGATACATCATTACTGAACATGATTAATTTCAAAGCATTCTGCTATCGAGAATTGCTCTGATAGGATATAGATATAAATATTTCTTAGACATAAGATCACCACAGTGGCTTGCAAGCAACTCACTATGCTTTGATACCAGACTAACTGAATTTCTAATTCAATAATAGAAGATTTCTAGGCACAGTCAAGTACTTGCAAAGTCGGTGAGTGATCAAGATGGGATTGACCACTCCAAGAGTTGGAGAAGAATGTATCACTGTATTTCAATATAGTAAAAATCTTGGCCAAGATAATCCATAAGATAGATTTGAAATTTTGAAATACATTGTGGATGACCAAATCGGGATTGATAGTTAAACTTTGAGATGTCCTACGAGTATTTTGGTCAAGGAAATGAACTATACAGAAACTATATCTATATGGATTCTAAGAATGTTGTTCTACATATTTGACCTATCTGGCCATCGGGTACCATTGCTAAATGATCACTTCGATTGGTATAGAAATTAATTTTTATACTACTAGCTTAGATTCGGATCTATAAGATCACATAGATAAGAGATCTTGATTTGATCGGATGGTTGATCAACGATTAAGAATCGTTCTAGGTTTAAATAATCAATACGATTGATGTTTAACCTAGTGCAAGTATTGCAAGAGGATCGATTAACAATTAGATTGCTAATTGGCTTAATTTAATTAAATCAGAGGACTGAGATTAAGTTTAATTAAATATAATTTAATTATATTTGATTTAAACTTAATTAGATCAAGTCCAATTGATTTATTGGATGAGTCAATTGCAAGAAAAAACTAGTCCTAGTTCAATTAGGACTTGACAGAACCTAATATCTAATTTGATTAGAAATTAAATAAAAATTAAATTTTATTTAATCTAATTTAATAAGATTATTAGTTGGATTGAGATCTAATCTAATTGAATTAAATAAATGCTAATTTAATTTGGTCCAACAATCAAGTTGGACCAAGTCAAATTAGGAGTCCTAGTGAGACTAGGACTCTCAAATCCTTGCGCCATTCAATCTCCATGCACTCTCGATGAAATTTTATTTAATTTTTTCATGGAATCTCTCTTTTTTAGAGAGAGGACATGCATCCCCATATTCTTTATACTTCTTACATGATATTTGGTTGAGGACCAAGTCAAAATAAATTAGTTGTTTTGATTTCAAACTCTATTTGATAGAGTTTGTTGCAACCAGAATTCTTATCCATGTATGGCACCTAAACTCCTAATTTTTCACTAAAATTTTTATGAAAAATAAAAAATTTTAATATGCCAAACACCAGATGGTCCACGCCCAAAAAGAAGGGGATGCCCAAGAGTTGGGCGCCCCAAGTCTAGCCCAATTTGGAGGTCTCTTGACTAGGTATTTGATCTAGACAAAAACTCCATATCTTTCAATATAAAAAAATTTTTAACCTAATTTTTTCTAAGATTATAGATCTAAGAGAGAGGTCTTTGGGTGTGGAGAGGTTGGGCATAGAGAGGTTTAGGTGTGGGAATTGTAAAGGCACCAATCAAGATGCTTTAGTGAGAGAAAAAGAGAAGAAGAAGAGGGTTTTCTTCTAGGGTTTTCTTCCATCAATTCCTACATTCTTTTTATGATTTTGAGAGGTGTCTCAGGTCTAAAATGATTTTCTTCATCTTTTAAAAATTGGAGGGTCCAAGTTTCAAAGAAAGAAAGATCCAGATCAATCATCAAAGAAGGATTAGCGCAGTTCTAGCAAACTATGCTGATTTTCAGCATCGAACTTTTGGTCTATGATCGAGAGCTCGTATGGACAATCTGTAAAGGCCGGACATATGTGCGGCTTGGAGCAATAATCTCAAGCCTAGATCAGTGAGTTAAGAAACTTGAATTTTAATGGTAAGGATGATTTGATCTTCCTATTATACATCTAGATTAGATCTAGAATAGTCTACTGTTGATATGATCAATATGTAATTTTTTAATATTTTAATTTTTGATTTAATAGCGTGCTATGATTATGTAATAGAATCTTAGATCTAGAGTTTTATGTTATTTTATTCATGAATTGATGTAATTAATTCATATTTTTTGCTATAATTTTGAAAAAATTTCAAAAGCTAATCCTAGAATCCTATATCAGTTTCCTTTAATAAATTCTTGTTCTTTCCTTGTCTAATGCTGGAAGGAAAGAATTTTTCATAAAAGAATCTTATAGAACTCCGAAGTGAATGGCTCTACATCATGGGTATGCTTATGTTGCACCATTCTCTACCAATTAGATACTTCTCCGAACTTCTATGCATTTTAATGTTTAACTTAAATTTTTTTAAAAAAATTAAAAAATATTAGCGAAGGCATTTTCATGGCTAATGCCTATTGGTGACTAAAAATACCATCGCTAATGCCATCTCTAATTTTTTAAAAAAATTTAAATAAAATAAAAAATTAGTTTAAAAAATATTAGCGATGATAGTTTAGTCTCTAATGCCATCGCTAATAGTTATTAGTAATGATAACTTTCATATCTAATATCGATGCTAATAGTTAATTTTATTTTTTTAAAAAAATTAATAATAATATTTTTTAATCTATTTTAATTAATCATAATGAATTATATTCCTAATACCTATTATAATTAAAATCTAAAGATAATATGATAACCAAAAATTAAAAACTAATTATATTATATTAAAAATATAAATTATATAATTTGTTTATAAGTAGTATCAGAAAAAAAATATAATGTATCGAAAAAAAATTAGGTACAATCCTCACTGTTGTCCACCTCCTCCTTCTCATCCTGCTCCTCTCCAGCAGCTGGTGGATGAGAGTCGGATGTCTTAGCATTCTATAATAAAAAAATAAAATAATATTAGTAAGTTTTGATATGGAGGCATATTTTTTGATACACTCCTTCAATTCTCGAACAAATTATTCTTACACATTTCATTCAATGATACGAAACTATAGACATCCTCAGTCCATCGATTGGATCATTTGATTAAAGTTTTAGCCTCTAGATATTCTTTGTAGACTCAAACCTAAATATATATATATATGAAGCTTCTAATTATGAAAACTTAAAACAAGTAAAAATATTTAATAATATAATTACATAGTATGATAGTTGGGATGATAAGCCCAATTGGTCACATAATTGTAGGTCCTAGAGAAGTTCCATGACCGTATCGCGAATGGCATCCAGGAGGCTACGAGGTTGCTAGCTTTGAAGTCTCTGCATGACCTCCTCCATGTGCGCAGCACTTCAGATCTGCATCGTCGAGGCCTGTGAGGATGCCAAAGGATATTGAGATAGTGGAGGGTCGAAGCTGTAGTCGAATCCTATGACCCGGCTCCACTTACCCCCTTGATGGTGCTAAGCCATCCCTCAAGGTCAAGGAAGGCTGAGAAGATGGATCATCGCTGTACCTCTCAGCAACGTACGTTGCATAAAAAGTTTGCACAGCTCAAAAATATATTAATTTTAATATAAAAATTAGATCCTATAATAACTTAATTAGTAAATAAAGTTTGAAGTTACCATGATCTATTGCAATGTAGAATCTAAATAGTCACCAATCATCCTAAATTGATGTGTAGCCCGCTATAATTATAGCTAGTCTGATGGATGACCTAATTATCATATTTATAATAAGTAAATAATAAAATTAAATTAATTAAAACATGCATATAAAAGTTTTTATAATTATAGTGAAGAGTTTTGGTATTGATTTTTTATCAGTCTATCAGTCATAACATGTATGTCGATCGAGTCATCCGTGTGCCTAATTAAATCCTACTAGGTGGCCCAATTCTGCCGAGCCCTCTGTCACCTATCAGAGTACTCCTCACTGCTCCACTGATCGTAGAGGGCCTACCATATGTTCGCTCGCATCTAGTGATACATGAAAGACCTCCAGTTTGATGGTGACTGAAAACTAGAGTACTGGATGGCGGACTACCTGAGGCTATTAAGGTTATCTTGGAGCCTCCGTGTGGCTACCTCCTCGAAGGTCTGACAGCCAACCTTCTCATCCTAGAGAGTCTCGAATCGGTATAACTCCTATAATAAGATAGAAGCAAGCATGCATTAATATGTAACTAAAATATCAACGTATCAAAAATTTAAAAATTAAACTAGTTTTAACTTACCAAAAATATCTCCCAGGCTGTATCACAAGCTCTAGATGGTTAGCAGGAGAGCTCATTTAATGATCCTAGCATCAAGTGTTGGATGATGCCGGCAACCACATGAGATACTTCAGATGCTCTAAACATGCTGCAGAATTGATTTTGAAAAATAAATATTAATTCTAGAATGGCTAAATTCTAAATATATTAATTAAAATTATCGTATTTATGAGTGGCTCTAAACATGAATGAGCTATCTATCCTCCGACCGAGTTAGAGGTGCCGCAAGCTAGGCTAGTCTTCGACTATGACCATGTGTCTGAGAGCCGATCACTACTGCATGTGACTCTAGGGTCACTGGTGACCCCCTATCATCCGAACATGAGAATAAAATATCTAATATAAAGAATATTATATTATTTAGCAAAGAATAAAATAACATAAATGAGAATATTTAAAGCATTAGAGTTTACCACCTAGTATAAGATGTGCAGAACCATACAAGTATGGATGAAAATGGGTCAAGTCGGATCGGGTCATAAGTGACCCCAATCCGATCTAATTCTTTGATCGGATCTTGATGTTAGACCCAGACCTAACCCAATAAAAGATCGGGTCGGGTTAGATTGGATCCATGATCAAATTTTTTGATCCAATGGATCATTCGAGTCCATATATAACCCATCCCCAATCCATGAAAGATGGATTCTATTCGGATT
The DNA here is from genome assembly GCA_006176705.1 of Cocos nucifera. Taxonomy (NCBI): domain Eukaryota; kingdom Viridiplantae; phylum Streptophyta; class Magnoliopsida; order Arecales; family Arecaceae; genus Cocos; species Cocos nucifera. The sequence continues at coordinate 293,594 of QRFJ01000234.1, read as the reverse complement.
TCAATCAATTCTTGGTTGGATCATGGGTTAAATTAACCAACAGATAACAACCTAGCTATTCAATCGATTTTTATGAGTGTAGTTGAAGTTGATCTCACAAGTTGATCATCCAATGATATTCATGATATAGAATAATTTTTGGAGTGGTCATTAACATGTGATAATTACATCTAAGAAAAAATGCCAAGATGTACCTCATATACATATGAAAGAAAAATGGATGTGACCTCCCATGGTTGGTTAGAGGATACAACTAGAAGTAAAATTTCTATTTCCTACTTATCCTCTAAATTTTTTGAGTTGAAAATATTATGTAGTTTTGATGCGAAGGATTTCTTGTGGAGGTGGAAAGAGAAGAAAATAATATTTATTGGAGACCTCATTGGCTTGAACCAATAGTGCCACTCAATTGTAGAGGTGGAAAAAGAAGAAGATGATGTTGTATAGATGAGTAGCCCACTATAATTTATGCCCAGCCCATGCTAGCATATAATGAATTTGGGTTCGATTGGGTCGTTAAGCATCAAATCCATATAAACTTAAAAATTTAAGTGGGTCGGATCGGGTTGGATCAAAATTTAGTAAATTCAGACCCGATCCAAAAAATAGAATGGGTCTAATTTCAAAACCCGACCTGGATCCATGGATCTTTTTAAATGGTTTGGGTTGGGTTTCTGTGGGTTGGGTCAGATTGGATCATAGGTCAACCCAACCCATTTATAGCCTTACATACAAGCTGACCGTATGATCGCTCTCTCCTCGAGAGCTCTATCCTTGGCTAAAATGGCTCTGACCTCTAGAAGACATGATATATAATCTCTAAAAATAAAAATAAAAATTAAAGCAAGCAGATGACCTAAAAATTGGTTCAAATAAAATATCTATTAAAACATAACAACATGATCAAAATTTAACTCACGTATAACAAAGATTGTTAGTTAGCATTTGCAATATATTAGTAGAAAAATGATTCTCATCTAGCAGTACATGATAATATGTTGGTCTGCAAGTCCCCAATTTTAGGCATTGTCTGATTCTCATCCAGTAGTATATGATAATCTTAGTACATGAAAATATAAAGAAGGTTTAGATTTGCCATTGAAAAATAAGGCATTGCAAGTTTCTCTGCACCTTTAACTATGAGGTGGCTGCAAGCGGTTGTTTGTGATGTAATAAACCATCCAAGCTTGCCCTGCATTGCAAGTCCCTTTGCACCTTTAACCATGAGATGGTTACAAGTGGTTGTCTATGATATAATAGACCATTCAAGCTTGATCATACAATAGTAAGAATAAAATGCATCACCTCCATTGAGGCGCATCTTGCATAAGCAGTCATTATAGCCACTCTGAGAACCCAACCGCCTCCTCAAGCTGCAAACTAGAAGTATAATTTTTTTAAAAAAATAAAATAATAACTTAAAAATAAAATTCACGTGCTTGCATAGTCTAGTCATCTAGCGAGCTCCAAGTCCGCATGCGTAGGATATATGCACATCCTAGCCATCCCCATTTGTAATGATGTCCTTTACTTCTATGATTATGCTTTTGAAGATGCTACACTTTTAGTTCAAGGACGAGCTTGTTGTCCTTATAAGAGATGTGTCAATAGAGAAATGCTTGATAGGGATACAATAGATGCCCATTTATATATGAATGGATTTATGCCAAAGTATGAGCATTGATAGTTGCATAGAGAGACGTGGAAGATAATATGCACGGATGGGAGGCTCTACTTGTCCAACATATTTGCTGATGTGCAAGAGCTTAATGGTGAGAGGCTCGAGCAGATGAATAGCACATTTGGTGGATTTGATCTGATTATCGATGAAAACCCATATAATAATCTTTCAGGTAGCAACCACCATAGCCGTGATGGACAATAGGAGTTGCTATAGTTATAGCCTTGCTTAGCTTCTATGGGATAGCAACCCTATAGAGGGTAAGCATGACTATAACCATAGCAACCCTCTAGTCCATCATGATAATAATGGTTGCAATCAAAAAGATTATTACATAGATATTCATCGATAACCAGATCAAACATATTATTGTGATATCAACTCACTCTGATACCACTTGTTGAGGATTTAGTACCAGATTATTATGGCAGAAAAAAAAAATAAAATGAGAACAATAATCAAGTATGTGGATCAACCTAAAGGCTCACCTCCATGGGATATACAAAGCTTTACTATGAAAGAAAAAAATGAGTACAAGAGAAGAACACCCACTCTTAACTCACTATACATAAATCTTTCTCAACTAGGAGCTACCCTCATAAAAGCTCTCTTAGAATCCTCAAGGAGGCCTTCAGCAACTACAAGATGCTCTACCCTCACGACCTTCGTGCTAGATGCTATGCTTCTGTTGCTTCTTTCTCATGGGTTGCACGTACTCAATGCTCTATCAAGCTCCTCTCGGTGGTTGTCTGAGCCTCTATGCATGCCACACCTTGCCAGATGCACCACTCCTTGCTCCACAGCATCTCAAGCCTTTAAATATGATGAGAATTCTCTTCTCAGTAGTTCACATGAATCCTAATAGGGCTCTATCTTCTAATATGAGTCGAATAGAATTCTGATGGAGTTTTAAAATATCTTCTAGCCTTCAGATCAAGACCACAGCCCTCTATGGCTGCTGGATCCTATGGTACATGCGCAACTCCCGCATACCTCTTGGATTAATCACAATCTGAGTCCAAACAAAAAACTCCATCTTGTTCTGTTCACCTCCATTGAGCTGATTTTGTCAAAGGTCGAGCTGGCTCGACTGTATCTTGTTCGAATATTTATTTTCTATTTGCCTGAGAGGGCCAACTTGACTACGGTCTGAGCCGACTTGATCTCAGCCTAAGTCGGCTTGATCCTATATCCAAGCCAACCTGACTGCTGATACTTCATCTAGATTTTTCTCTATTATGGATCGAATTCGAGGCATCAAATCCTAACAATATCTACCTTGACTTAACATTCGACCTTCATCTGCCTTTGAGAGCTTCTGGATCTTCTCATCCCTATACCCTGGGGTAATCGTCTGCTAATCATGGATGGACAAATATGGGAGTCAAGGCAGGTTGCTCGATCTCACCTCCATTAATGACTATGATCCTCCTAATCTGAGACCTGCTCGGGATAGCCTCCTACGATAATAAAAATTTTATCTTGTGACGTCGCATGTCATCCTCTCGAGTCTCCCATCTCATACCAAATCCATCATCACCTAGAGCTCTACCTCACACTGGGCTCCTTACTATAAGATAATGTCCTTCATACTTTCTTCCTTTAATCACCATCCTACTGCCGTGTATGATCTTTAGAATTCCTCCATTAGCTTTTCATCTAAAGTCGGTTGAATCCAGTCTGCTTAGTGAGATTAGATTCTTCTTAAAGCTGGGTATGTATTGAACCTCACCTAACTTCTTCACTGTTCCATTATGGAGCTTTATACTGACCATCCCGCTACCCTTGATCTCATAGCTCGATCCATTTGGTAGGAACACAGTGTCATCATCGATCTTCAGAGAGTCAAACATCTCCTCTTTGCAATATACATGATGGAAACAAGCAAAATTCATAATTTACTAGGAGGAAGAAGTAGATATCTTATCAATAATCAGAAGAACATCATCACTACCTTCTGTATCGTTATTGGCCATCGTCATAGTAGCCCTCATTCGATCCTTGAGTTATGGATAATCCTTGACTCGATGCCCTAACTCATCACACCGGTATCATCTGATCTTGCTATGGTCCCTTGTCTTGGATCTAGATTGTCCTCCTTGCAATTTTCTACCGCTTCATCTTCTGCCGTCTGCTTTTCTAGAAATTGTCAAAGCTAAGCTACTACCATCTGAGCTTGAAACTAGATTCTCTCTTCTAAGAATCTTATTTTAGAGAATCACTGTAGTGACTTCATCCATCTTAATGGTGCTTTTTTCTACTAGAAGAGTAGTCATCAAAGACTTATACGAAGGAAGAAGCGATGCTAGCAAGACCAATGCCCTAGTCTTCTTCTCAATTTTTTTGTTAATGCTGAGGAGGTTAGTGAGGATCTTCTAGAAGTTGAATAGATGCTCTTGCACGTTCGAGCCTTCGTCCATCGATAGCTAGTGGAACTGCCTCCAAAGGAATAGTATATTGGTGAGTGACTTTGCCATGTACAACTCCTCGAGCTTTGACCACAGTACCATTGAAAAAGTCTTGCTAAATACATGGATCACGACATCATCTGCTAGATACAAGCGGATCATGATCATTACCTGCATCTGGATCTGCTTTCAATCCTTTACCTCAATGCTGGCAGGCATCTTCTCGTACAAGAGAGCATCGATCAAATTCTGTTGGATGAGGACATCCTTTATCCTTACTTATCATAAGAAAAAATTATCCTTCCTATCAAATCTATTGATCTCTATCTTGATTGCACTTATCTTTTCTATATTCTTCAATTTTTATCATCACTATTACAATCTACACTTTGATACCGCCTGGCATTGATACCAATTATTGTGATATCCACTCACTCTGATACCACTTATTGAGGATCTAGTATCAGATTATTGCAGTAGGAAGAAAGAAGAAAATAAAATGAGAACAACAATCAAGTACATGGATCGGCCTAAAGGCTCACCTCCATGAGATATGCAAAGCTCCACTGTGAAAGAAAAAAATAAGTACAAGAGAAGAACACCCACTCTCAACTTACTATAAATAAATCTCTCTCAACTAGAAGCTATCCTTACAAAAGCTCTCTCAGAATTTTCAAGAAGATCCTCAGCAACTATAAGATGCTCTATCCTTACTGTTAGATATATGTGCCCTAGAAGCCAGAATTGGCTGACACTTGTAATACACTTCTAGGGGCAAAATTGTAATTTTGACTAAAATCAATAAATGAATTATTTTCTATCACATATGTGTATTTAGTGTCTGTGATACATCCTTTGAGTTAATGGTAATGATAATTCATATTTTCAAGAGTTGAAAATTTAAGACATGAATAATCATTATTAACTCATAAATTGCTCCTGACCATAGGATCATCACGAGGATGGTGATTGATCCAGAAGGTTGGTGTACAATCGCTTCTCTTTAGTAGATGAGTCTTGAGTCTACGGTGTGGAGACACCAGAGTGAGAGTATAGATACTCGTTAGAGAATGAGGGCACTGAGCGTGACCACCTCGAGTAGTCATTAGGGAGTCTACCTTCTCGTCAATGACTGACTCGATGCTGCAGTAGTGTGTCTGGTTCTTTGACCTGAGATGCATCGGACAGTTCACCTTGAGGGTGTTATAGTTTGACTACACCATTACTCGGTCTCCTAGCCATATGGAACCCTGAGGTGTATGTTGGCTATAGCATGTTCATTGTAGGAACTGGATTGCATCAAGATGGAATCTATCTACCTCGGTGGTAGAGGAGCAGCCCTATGATGATCATGAGAATCAAGTCCAGAAAATCCATGGCCATGGTAGAGTGAAATAATAGAAAGAGTTTCTATTTAGATTTTCACATTGGACTCGAATCGAATGATTACATCATATGACAGAGACTAGGGTTTGACGAGTTCACCTTAACCCTAATCTGATCGGGGCTCAAGATAGAAGAACTTAATCACACAGGTAGCTGCACCAAGAGGTTCGCATTCAGCTCTGATGGGTTGCCACCATATACTGCTAGGTGTCACTGGTGGATTTTGGGAGCAATTAGAATGATTTAGATGATCGATCATTCTAGCTGTTCGAATCAGAAGAGTTCTGATCCATCGAAAGGAGTTTCGATGATGTCGATGATAGAGATCATGACATATCCCATTACCATACAGAACTGAACCTAACTGGGTCACACAAACAAGGGTTTGAATCTGGTGATCATCAATTGAACTGATCTAGTTCAATTGATCTGAATGAGATTCAATTAGGTTCAAGGAAATCGTGCTAGCACTCGATTGAACCTAACGTTCTTCTTTTACTATCATAAATAAGTTGTCCTGTCTGAGCCAAAGGAGTTTGTGCTCAATCAGAGGCCTTCATATGGTCTGACTGGAGGTTGTCCAAGTCAGAAAAGGTTTGTCTTATTTTGTAAGACATTACCTGCCATTTTTGGTCACCTGCCATTTCTTGTTCTTTGACTTTGGTCAAAAGTCTACCTTTGACTGGTCAAACGTTGACCATTGACACTTTGACTTTTGACCACATGTCATGCACCTATTGGAGAGCTGGTGGGGGCCTGTCCCCCTGCCAGAACCTGGCAAGGAGAAGGGCGCACGCCACCCTAGGCGTGTGCCCAAGTTGGAGGCGCCTAGGAGTCCTTGTTGGACAAGGACTCCATCTCCTTTTTGGATTCCAATTAGAGTTCTTCTAAGAACCAACTTTGACTGGTCTTAGGCGCCCTCTAAGGAGGAATCCAGGGGTCTCTATTCCCACCAATCAGATTTAGATCTGATTTCACAAAGGGTTGTGATTGGTTGGGAGGAAGAGGAGTTGGATCACGCTTAGTCTATAAATAAGACCCTGCGCCCAACTCAGAAAAATAAGAAGCAATTCAATTGAGAAACCCCACGCCCCAAGGCTGCCTCTCCCCTCCTTCTCCATGCCATAGTCTCTTCTCCCCTTGCTCTCCACGTCCAAAAAAAGTTTTGGACCTTGGTTGGTGCGATTCAGATCATCAGAAAAGAAAGGCGATCAAAAAGCTAAGAAGGCTGCGCTGCTGCAAAGGACGACTGCTCATCTTCAAAAGAGTTTTGAAGATCCTCCAGATCAGATTCAGATCTAATTTTTGGAGGTGTGATAGAGAAGAAGAGGATCTCTAGATCCAACCCGAGTGGATACCGGTAGAGGCCAGGCGCTTGCGTGGCTAAGATCCAGAACCTTCCGCTGCAAACAGGATCATCAACAGGGTAATAGGATTACCCAAATCAGGTAAATTAAATTTGATTTAATTTATCTTTTTATTTTATTTTATTAAAATAATAAGAATCAGATCTGAAACATATCAAGATCTGATTGGGATCAAGAGAAAAATTTTTGAAATATATCTCTTGATCTGATCAGATCTGAACGAACCTGGATCCGGGAAATCAGGATTTCCCTTCAACTGGTATCAGAGCCATGGTTCTAAATTGTTTAGATCTGATTTTAAATTTATTTTAATTAAAAAATAAGTGATTTCAGATGTCACATGAGATGTGATCAGATCTGAAATCAAAAAAATTAAAATTAAATGATTTGGATCTAAGATTAGAAGATATGCATGACTAGTTCTAGAATAGAATAGTTCTATAGAATAGTCTTGCATGTTTTTGATTTAATCTGATTAAATCATATTTTAGATCTTTTATTTACTATTTTTTGATATTATAAGTATTATAATAACATCTAAAAAATAGCAAATAAAAATTATTTAATTTTTAAATATCATATGAGATATGATTGATGCATGTCTAGACTAGTTGTAGAATAGTTCTACATAATTATCTAGATTAGAATTTATTTTGATTAGATCAATTTAAATCTAATTTTTTAGATTATTATGAGATAATTTAGATCTGAAAACATGCATGATTTGATACATGAGATGTATGCAAAATATGCCATGATTAGATCTAATTTATATATGAGATATATGATATAGATCTGATATTATTTTGTAGTATTGAATGTTCCTGATTAAGGCGTTCCTCTTGGCCGTCCGGTCATAAGAATGAAGAAGGGTTTAAAGGCCCTCTCTTCCCATTCGATGGGGTGTTCTTATGATGTGTAGGGGTGCTGCGTGTTCGTCCTTAATCAGAAACCCAAAACTTACTTTCTGCAAAACCCTAGATCCTGAAACCCTAGGATTTATTGTGCATATTTTGTTTATGAACCCTACTTAATTAAGAATTAAGTTTATGGAAATATTAATTAGGTCTAAAATTGAGAATTTCAGATCTAAGACATATTCATAATACTGGGTTCGGGCTTGGGTAGCTCAATTAGGTCTAAGCGGTTGATCAAACCGAATCAAGAGTTGGTTAGATGGGATCAACAATGCTTAAATTGACCAGCCTAATAGGATTAAGTCTGGGTCAAGATCGAGTCACGATCAAGCAAGACCTAATTAGGCTCAGAGGTTAGAGTCTGGATTGTAGGCTAACCCAATTGGTTCTGACTCAACAATTTGGTGTCTAAGGTAAGTTTGGCATAGACGACCGACTGGTTTTTAATTGGAAGCTACTCGACCTGAATGCGTTCTTGTACGAGTTAATGGCATATTCCTTCCACCGGTCTCACTTACCTGGCCATATCTGTTGACACAGTTCTGATCTGAGGTGGTCAATAATCCGAGCTAACCCATGCCACTAGGTTAGTCATAATTGTTATGACTAAGCCAAGTCTAGTTTAATGAGACCTGAATCAATTCTCCCTAAGAAAAGATTAAGTCTGAGGTCTTCCACCATTGTAGATGTGCGGGCCCTTCCCGGGGTTGATTGTTCTCGGCTGGATACAGTGGCTCAGTTGCACCGGGAAGATGCAACCATGTCTATTAGGCATTGGATGCTATGGGCTGGAGGATGAGTTGGGCTCAATATTTGGATACGGTGAGAGACTCAATTAGGAACCCAGTCTATGCAAATGGTGGGTCTGACTTAACTAAGGAGTGGATCAATATTTCCGGATACGGTGAGATTCATGAATTAGAGACCAAGTTTGGGTGCACCATGATTAGAGAATCATTGAACAAGAGTTGTTCACTCATTGGCTAACCCATCACCAATAACTGTTAGGTGAGGTGATGAGTCAGTTGGTGAGACCGCACCACCCACTAGAAATCATTAATCGTGGAGATTTTTCGCATCTCTACAGAGGGAGTGTAGGGATCCGAGAAAATAGTGGGAGCTAATTTGTTTAAAAATAAAATCCCTAAACAAATTGGTCAAGTCAAAATTACAGTATCTAACTAGAATCTTTGACTCTCTACAGGAAAATGTCTGCGTCCAACCCATTGGCACGTATCCTGGACACACATAGACTGACTGGACCCAATTATAAAGATTGGCTCAGGAACTACAAAATTATTTTGGGTTTCTGAGAAGTTAACCCATGTTTTGGACCAGGACCCTCCCACCTTACCAGCCCGTCCATCTGTTGAACAGAGAGCGTCTCTGGAAAAATGGATTGACGAAGATAATAAGGCCAGATATTACATGTTGGGCTCGATGTCTGATGAGCTCCAGCGCCAACATGAAGGATATCGGGACTGCTCGCCAAATGTTGGCTCACCTGCAGGAGATGTTTGGTGAACAGAGTCGCGCAGCCAAATATCAAGTCACGAAATGACTTTTTAAGGCTAAGATGCGTGATGGGCAGTCAGTCCAAGATCACTGTCTGACAATGATCAAGGACATGGAAGAGCTTGAGAAGCTCGGTGTGAAGTTGGACTTGGACCTGCAGAACGATATTATTCTGCAATCCTTGACTGATGCATATGGGCAATTCATCATGAATTACCACATGCATAAACTTCAGAATTCCTTGGCCGAGTTAATGAATATGCTGGTTACCGCTGAGCTTTCTATGAAAGGTTCTAAAGGCTCAGTTCTTGCTATGGAACGGACTTCTTCCAAAAGAAAGTCTTATGGAAAGAAAAAGAAGTCTGTGAAAAAGCAAAAGGTGGAAGGATCAAAGAAGAAGAAGGCAGAATCGAAGAAAAAGGCCGATGGCAAAGGAAAGTGTTTCCATTGCAACAGCGACGGCCATTGGAAGCGGAACTGCCCTACTTACCTGGCCACCCTGAAGAACAAGAAGGAAGGTCCTTCTGGAGGTATGCTCGTTATTGAGTCTAACCTTACGGTTTCTTCTGCATCCAGTTGGGTGCTTGACTCTGGTTCTAGTGCTCATCTGTGCACTTCTATGCAGGGTCTTGAGGATAGCAGGAGGCTGAGGGATGGAGACATGATCCTACGCGTCGGTAATGGAGCAAGAGTTGCTGCAGTAGCCGTGGGAACATACCCTCTTCGATTACCATCTGGTTTAGACTTAGTTTTGAAAGACTGTTATTTTGTGCCTGCAGCTAGCAGGAATTTGATTTCTGTTTCATGCTTAGCACAAGAAGGTTATGTGATCACCTTCTTTAAGGACCATTGTAACATTCTTTATGAAAGAAATAAAATTGCAAATGGTTTCCTTATTAATGGTCTTTATCAGCTACATATTGATGTACCTGTTCTAACTATCGAGCAAAACGTGAATGCCAAACGACCTAGGGATAGTCCAAACGACAGATATCTATGGCACCTGAGATTAGGTCATATAGCAGAAGATAGGATCAACAAATTGGAGAAAAATGGGCTATTGAGTCCATTGACTTTCCGAGTCATATCCAACTTGTGAATCTTGTCTTCAAGGCAAAATGACTAAACTCCCTTTTGTTGGACATGGGGAGAGGGCCACAGATCTCCTTGCCCTAGTACATACTGATGTGTGCGGCCCATTTGATGTGCCGGCTAGAGGCAATTTTGTCTACTTCATTACCTTTACCGATGATCTGTCTAGGTATGGGTATGTGTATCTTATGAGACACAAGTCTGAAGCTTTTGAAAAGTTCAAAGAATTCAGACATGAAGTAGAAAAACAAACTGGAAAAACCCATTAAGGTTCTTCGATCAGATCGAGGAGGTGAATACCTTAGCAGGGAATTCCTAGACTATCTCAAGGAATAATGGCATAGTCTCTCAATGGACTCCACCAGGAACACCTCAACTCAACGGGGTTTCAGAATGGAGAAATCGGACTCTATTGGATATGGTTCGATCCATGATGAGCTTCACAGACCTCCCTGATTTTCTTTGGGGACACTCATTGTTAACTTCAATCTATCTACTGAATAGGGTTCCCTCTAAAACCGTTCCTACCACACCGTATGAGATATGGCACGGTAAGAAACCAAGTCTGAGTCATCTCAGAATTTGGGGTTGTCCGGCTCATGTCAAAAGACAACAAGCGGACAAGTTAGAGTTTAGGTCCTTTCAGAGCTCGATTCATAGGATATCCTAAAGAGTCATTAGGATACTATTTCTACATTCCAGAAGACCACAATGTGATTGTGAGTCGACATGCCATCTTTCTTGAAAAATAGTTTATTCAAGATAGCGGCATTGGAAAGCAGATCAAGCTTGATGAGAAAGTCTCACAAGCAGAACGAGCTAAGGACCAAGTGGAACCAAATCAGGTTGAGCCAATAAGAACACTACCTCCTCCACCTCGTAGATCGGAAAGAGTTTTCCCGTCCCCCTGAAAGATACTTAGGTATTATTTCAGAGGATGTAGAGGAAATGTTCCTCGTAGGTAATGGTGCTCATGGTGATGATCCCAAAACCTACAACGAGGCGATATCAGATATCGACTCCGAGAAATGGCTAGAGGCAATGCAGTCAGAAATTGACTCGATGCACTCAAACCAAGTCTGGACCTTGGTAGATCCACCAGAAGGTATAGTACCTATTGGGATGTAAATGGATCTTCAAGAGAAAGATTGGTGCAGATGGGAATGTGGAGACATTCAAGGCTAGACTAGTGGCAAAAGGTTATAGTCAACGCGAAGGCATTGACTATCAGGATACCTTTTCCCCAGTAGCTATGCTAAAATCCATCCGCACATTGCTTGCTGTTGCAGCCTATTTCGATTATGAAATATGGCAAATGGACGTGAAAACGGCATTCTTAAATGGATATCTTGAGGAAGATATCTATATGGAACAGCCGCTAGGTTTCACATCCAGTGATACTGATCACAAGGTTTGCAAGCTGCAAAGGTCCATATATGGACTTAAGCAAGCATCTCGGAGCTGGAACACTCGTTTCAATGATGTGATCAAAAAGTTTGGTTTCATCAAAAATGAAGAGGAACCATGTGTTTTCAAAAAGGGTCAGTGGGAGCGCTGTTGTCTTCCTCGTATTGTACGTGGATGACATCCTCCTTATTGGGAATGATATTCCCATGTTGACATCAGTCAAGATTGTGGTTGTCCAAGGAATTCTCCATGAAAGACCTAGGTGAAGCATCCTTTATTCTAGGAATTAAGGTCTATAGGGATAGACCGAATAGGATGCTAGGACTTTCACAGAAGATGTACATAGAGAAAGTACTAAAGAGGTTTAGTATGGAAAACTCTAAGAGGGGATTAATACCCTTCAGACATGGTATTCATCTTTCCAAGAAGATGTGCCCTAGCACACCTGAGGAAATAGAACGCATGAGCAAGATCCCTTATGCTTCTGCAATAGGGAGCCTCATGTATGCCATGCTATGTACACGACCTGATATAGCCCATGCTGTGAGTGTCACAAGCAGATATCAGTCAAATCCAGGTGAAGAACACTGGACTTCTGTGAAATGTATCCTTAAGTACTTGAGAAGAACTAAGGATATGATGTTGGTCTTTGGTAACGGAGAACTCCAAGTCCAGGGATACACAGACTCGGATTTCATGTCCGATATAGATGATCGAAAGTCGACATCTGGGAGTCTATTTGTGTGCAATGGTGGTGCTGTCAGCTGGAAGAGTTTCAAGCAAATGGTGATAGCAGATTCCACCATGGAAGCAGAATATATCGCTGCATCAGAGGCTGCGAAGGAAGCATTCTGGTACAAGAAGTTTGCTGCAGAAATTGGAGTAATGCCATCAAATGCCATTCCTCTATACTGCGACAACAATGGCGCCATAGCCCTTGCTAAGGAGCCGAGGTCTCACCAGAAATCCAAGCACATTGAGCGGCAATACCACCTCATCCGCGATTACCTCGAGAAGGGTTATGTCGAGGTCAAGAGAGTCAACTCCGCAGATAATGTGGCAGACCCACTTACAAAGCCGTTGGGCCAGCAGAAGATCGAAGCCCACCTTGAGAAGATGGGACTTAGACTTGTAGCCAATTGGCTTTAGGACAAGTGGGAAGATTGTTAGATATATGTGCCCTAGAAGCCAGAATTGGCTGACACTTGTAATACACTTCTAGGGGCAAAATTATAATTTTGACTAAAATCAATAAAATGGGTTATTTTCTATCACATATGTGTATTTAGTGTCTGTGATACATCCTTTGAGTTAATGGTAATGATAATTCATATTTTCAAGAGTTGAAAATTTAAGACATGAATAATCATTATTAACTCATAAAATGCTCCGACCATAGGATCATCACGAGGATGGTGATTGATCCGGAAGGTTGGTGTACAATCGCTTCTCTTTAGTAGATGAGTCTTGAGTCTACGGTGTGGAGACACCGGAGCGAGAGTACAGGTACTCGTTAGAGAACGAGGGCACTGAGCGTGACCACCTCGAGTAGTCATTAGGGAGTCTACCTTCTCGTCAATGACTGACTCGATGCTGCAGTAGTGTGTCTGGTTCTTTGACCTGAGGATGCATCGGCAGTTCACCTTGAGGGTGTTATAGTTTGACTACACCATTACTCGGTCTCCTAGCCATATGGAACCCTGAGGTGTATGTTGGCTATAGCATGTTCATTGTAGGAACTGGATTGCATCAAGATGGAATCTATCTACCTCGGTGGTAGAGGAGCAGCCCTATGATGATCATGAGAATCAAGTCCAGAAGCCCATGGCCATGGCAGAGTGAAATAATAGAAAGAGTTTCTATTTAGATTTTCACATTGGACTCGAATCGAATGATTACATCATATGACAGAGACTAGGGTTTGACGAGTTCACCTTAACCCTAATCTGATCGGGGCTCAAGATAGAAGAACTTAATCACACAGGTAGCTGCACCAAGAGGTTCGCATTCAGCTCTGATGGGTTGCCACCATATACTGCTAGGTGTCACTGGTGGATTTTGGGAGCAATTAGAATGATTTAGATGATCGATCATTCTAGCTGTTCGAATCAGAAGAGTTCTGATCCATCGAAAGGAGTTTCGATGATGTCGATGATAGAGATCATGACATATCCCATTACCATACAGAACTGAACCTAACTGGGTCACACAAACAAGGGTTTGAATCTGGTGATCATCAATTGAACTGATCTAGTTCAATTGATCTGAATGAGATTCAATTAGGTTCAAGGAAATCGTGCTAGCACTCGATTGAACCTAACGTTCTTCTTTTGCTATCATAAATAAGTTGTCCTGTCTGAGCCAAAGGAGTTTGTGCTCAAATCAGAGGCCTTCATATGGTCTGACTGGAGGTTGTCCAAGTCAGAAAAGGTTGTCTTATTTTGTAAGACATTACCTGCCATTTTTGGTCACCTGCCATTTCTTGTTCTTTGACTTTGGTCAAAAGTCTACCTTTGACTGGTCAAACGTTGACCATTGACACTTTGACTTTTGACCACATGTCATGCACCTATTGGAGAGCTGGTGGGGGCCTGTCCCCTGCCAGAACCTGGCAAGGAGGAAGGGCGCACGCCACCCTAGGCGTGTGCCCAAGTTGGAGGCGCCTAGGAGTCCTTGTTGGACAAGGACTCCATCTCCTTTTTGGATTCCAATTAGAGTTCTTCTAAGAACCAACTTTGACTGGTCTTAGGCACCCTCTAAGGAGGAATCCAGGGGACTCTATTCCCACCAATCAGATTTAGATCTGATTTCACAAAGGGTTGTGATTGGTTGGGAGGAAGAGGAGTTGGATCACGCTTAGTCTATAAATAAGACCCTGCGCCCAACTCAGAAAAATAAGAAGCAATTCAATTGAGAAACCCCATGCCCCAAGGCTGCCTCTCCCCTCCTTCTCCATGCCAATAGTCTCTTCTCCCCTTCCTCTCCACGTCCAAAAGGAGTTTTGGACCTTGGTTGGTGCGATTCAGATCAAAGAAAGGCGATCAAAAATAAGAAGGCTGCGCTGCTGCAAAGGACGACTGCTCATCTTCAAAAGAGTTTTGAAGATCCTCCAGATTAGATCCAGATCTGATTTTTGGAGGTGTGATAGAGAAGAAGAGGATCTCCAGATCCAACTCGAGTGGATACCGGTAGAGGCCAGGCGCTTGCGTGGCTAAGATCCAGAACCTTCCGCTGCAAACAGGATCATCAACAGGGTAATAGGATTACCCAAATCAGGTAAATTAAATTTGATTTAATTTATCTTTTAATTTTATTTTATTAAAATAATAAGAATCAGATCTGAAACATATCAAGATCTGATTGGAATCAAGAGAAAAAGTTTTGAAATATATCTCTTGATCTGATCAGATTTGAACGAACCTGGACCGGGAAATCAGGATTTCCCTTCACTTACGACCTCCACGTCAGATGCTATGCACTTATTGCTTCTCTCTCATGGGTTGTATGTACTTGGTGCTCTACCAAGCTCCTCTCGATGGCTGCCTAAGCCTCTCCGCATGCCACACACGCCACTTCTTGCTCCACAACATCTCAAGCCTTTAAATAGGATGAGAATCCTCTTTTTAGCAGTTCACATGAGTCCTAACAGGGCTTTATCTTCTAATATGAGTTGAACAGAATTTTGATGGAGTCTTAGAATATTTCCCAACCTCCAGATCATGATCGTAGCTCTTCATGGCCACTAGATTTTGTGGTCCACGTGTAACTCCTATAGACCCCTTGAATTAATCATAATTCGAGTCCAAATAGAAAATCTCATCCTATTATGTTTGCCTTCATCGAGCAGCTCTATTAGAGGTCAAGCTGGCTTGACTGTTTCTCATCCGAATACTTGCTTTCTATCTACTTAAAAGGATTGGCTCAACTGCGATCCAAGTCGGCTCAACCCAGTATTTAAGCCAGTCCGATTGCTAATACTTCTTCTGGGTTCTCCTCTACTGTGGATCAAATTTAAGGCATCAAATCCTAACACATACCAAATGAGCTAATCATCTGCTCGAGCTAGCCTGTCACCATTAAGCTCTTGCACAACAGCAAGGTCTTGGACAAGTAGAGCCTCCAAAGCTCTTGCAATTGTCTCTCACATCTCGATCCCCATATAGGTACCAATGCTTATAATTTGGTATAAATCTACTCCTATATAAATGGATAACTATTATATCCCTATTAAGTATTTATCTATTGACACATCTCTTACAAGAACAACAAGTCTATCCTTGAACTAAGAGTGTAGCATTTCCAAAATCATAATCATAGAGTATGAGACATCATTGCAAACGGGGATGGTCAGAATGCACATCCCGCGCATGCAGACTTAGAGCCTGCCAGATGACTAGGCCAGACAAGCACACCGGAATGGCATCCAAGCAAATCCTATCCTAGAGTCCAGCCTAAAAATTTATAACTAATTAATTTAAATATTATTAATTTAAAACTAATTTTTTAAAAATTAACACCATCGGCCTGAGTGTGCAAGGTGCACAAGGACTGGAATGCCTTTGCACACTAGCTGGGACCCGAGGTTGGCAAGCACATAGCGGGCATACCCCACCTGGCTCCATGTTTGCAATGCTGCTCTGGAATCTTTCCTTGGTTCAAGCACTCTGCATATATCTGAGACTCGAGCATGCAAGGTACGTCTCAGCCCCGTGTTTGCAATGCTGTCTAAACCTTCCCTCGGTTCGAGTGCTTTGCATATAGAGATCCAAGTATGCAGAATATGTCTCAGCTTTATGTTTCGCAATGTAGCCCAAAACTTTTCTCAATTTGAGAGCTCTTGCATGCCGAGACCCAAGTGTGTAGGGCATGTCTTGATCCTATGTTTGCAATGCTGCCTGAACTTTTTCTCGATTCGAGCACTCTGCATGCCAAGATCCGAGCATGAAAGGCACATCTCGATCCCATGTTTGTAATGCTACCCATATCTTTCCTCGATTCAAGTGCTCTGCATGTCGAGACCCAAGTCTCATACTACTTCTAATTAAATTAATATTTAATTAATTATTTTTAATATCTATTATACTTAATTAATATAATTTAAATAAAAAATTAACTTTTAGTGATGATATTAGTCGTTGCTACTACCATCACTAATACTCACAACAGAAGATAGGCTATCATACAGGATTGAGGCATGGGCTGGCATGCAAGGATTGAGGTGCGAGGAGGCACAAGCTGGCGAGCAGGATTGACTGAGGCTCGGGGATGCGATCGTGGATGGGAGCTTAGGATTGGAGAGGTAGGGCAGGGGCCGTAGGGTCGGGGCCATGGGTTGGGAGCCATGGAGCAGGGGCCATGGAAATGAGGGCATGGGGACGGGCTGGGGGAGGTGGGAGGTGGTAGGGAGCTCAGGGAGGCGGCCGAGGGAAGGCAGGTTGGGTGTAGCTAGGGGGAGGAGGCTGGGGCTCGGGGAGGTGGCCACGGAGAGGCGAGTCGAGGGGAGGTGGGAGGTGGCCGGGGAGGGGGAGGCGATCGGAGAGGTAGGAGGTGGTGGGGCGCTCGAAAGAGGTGATTATGGAGAGGCGAGCTGGGGGGAGGCGGCCAGGCATTCGAGGAGGCGGCCGCGGAGTGGTGAGCTAGGAGGAGGCAGGCTAGGAGGAGGTGGGAGGCGATCGAGGAATAGGGGAGGTGGCCACAGAGAGGTGAGTCAAGGGGGAGGCGGGCCAGGAAGAGGTGGGAGGTGATCGAGGGCTCGAGGAGGTGGCCAGGGAGGTGGTCGGGGGCTTGGGGAGGTGGCCGGAGGGAGATAGGTCGGGTGTAGCCAAGGAGGTGGTCGGGGGCTTGGGGAGGTGGCCGGGAGGGAGATAGGCCGGGGTGCAGCCAGGGGGAGGAGAACAGGTGGAGATGGGCTGGGTGTAACCGGGGCTCAAGGAGGCGGCCACAGAGAGGTGAGCCGGGGAGAGGTGGGAGGAGTTTTTTGGGAAGGAGGGAGGAGGCTGGGAGCTCACAGTTGGGGGCTTGGGGAGGTCGAAGGTGGCCGGAGGCTCGGAAAGGTGGGTTGAGTGTAGTCGATGGGAGGCGATCGGAGGCTTGGAGAGGTAGGAGGCGGCTAGGGGCTTGAGAAGATGGGCCGGGTAGTCGGAGGGAGGTCGCAGGTCAGGGGAGAGGGGATGGCGAGGGACTGAAGGGTGAAGGAGAGGGGGTTGGTAGTAGGGGATAAAAATGTGGGGGTGGTGAAGGGGTAGAAAAATGAGGAGGCGGTGGGTAGTGAGATGAGGAAAAATGAGGGCACACGGTGGGATAGAGAAAAATGAAGAGAAAAGGTTAATAGCAATGGCAAATTATCATTGCGAATAATATTCTTCCATCGCTAATATTTAAAATTAATTAGCAACGACAAGATCTCCATCACTAAAATCATCGCTAATAATCATAATTTTTTTAAAATTATAATTTAATATTAATATTTCTTCTATATTATTTTTTGGATAGTTAAAAATTAATATTAGAATTGAGTAAATTTTTGGGCTTAATTAATTTATGGATCAAGTTCTAATTGATTTAAATTAGATTTAATTTAGTTAGGCTTAACCTAATTTGAGGCTAATTGGATTTTAATATTTCAAGTAAGACTTGGATTCAAAGTCTAATTGAATTAGATTTGACAAAATTTTGAATTAGATTCGAATTGAATCTAAATTAAAAATTATTTTATCTAGTTGATTATAATTAAATTAAATTAAATTTGACTTGACTTAATTTAAGGGTAATTAAATTTTATGATGTAATTAGGACTTGGATTCAAAATCTAATTGAATTAGGTTTGACATGATTTCAAATTGAATTCGAATCGGATTCGAATTAGATTCGAATCGAATTTGAATTAGATTCAAATTAAGCTCAAATTAAAATTATTTTTTTAATTAATTTAAATTAGCTTTAATTTGATTAATCTTGACTTAATTTGAGATTAATTAAATTTTATAATATATATATAATTTGGATTCAAAGTCTAATTGAATTAGGTTTGATAGAATTTTGAATTGAATTTGAATAAGATTCGAATTAGATTTGAATATAATAAGAGATCAAATTTTAATTAATTTAAATTAGATTTAATTTAAGTAGGCTTGATGTAATTTGAGGCTAATTAGATTTTATAATTCAAGTAGGACTTTGATTCAAAGTCTAATTGAATTATAGTATTTTGAATTGAATTCGAATTGGATTCGAATCAAACCCAAATTAAAAATTATTTTCTTCTAATTGATTTAAATTAGTTTAAATTTAATTAAGCTTGACTTAATTTAAAGGTAATTAGGTTTTACTATCCAAGTAGGACTTGGATTAAAAGTCTAATTGAATTAGGTTTGACAGAATTTTGAATTGAATTCAAATTTTAATCCAAATTAAAAATTATTTTTTTTAAATTAATTTAAATAAGATTAAATTTAATTAGGATAGACTTAATTTGAGGGTAATTAAGTTTTACTATCCAAGTAGGACTTAGATTAAAAGTCTAATTAAATTAGGATTGATAGAATTTTAAATTGAATTTGAATTGATCACTGCAAGAAAGTTGATCTTTTACAATGAAAATATTTACGATAAAAAAAAATTTATTACAAATAAAGATATTTGCAATGAAAAAAAAATTTCATCATAAATAGTTTTTATTTATAATGAAATTTTTTTTTATTGTAAATAATCAATTATTTAGGACGAAAATACTATTTGCATCGCAAATAATTAATTATTTATGATAAAAAATTTTATCATAAATAATCTTTCATAAATAAATCTAGGGATGGCAATGGGTAGAGTTTGAGTTGGATATTATACTACCCATCCTCAAATCCAAACTTAATATCCTATACCCAAATCCTATGCAATACCCGATCGAGTAAGAAAAAGATACCCATCTCCATACCCAATGGGTTTGGGGATATCCATGGATAACCCATTTTCCCATACCCAACCTATATCCATTCATATCTAAAAAAATAAATAACTAAAATAATTTTTAAGTAAAGATGGAAGGATAGCATTTTTAAATAAAACAAGACTACCTTAATTAAAACTTGTTCAAAAAGATAAAGAATTCAAAATTATAATATTTTTAAGAAATAAAAATATTAATTATTTTATTTTATAATAAAAAATATTAAGTAAAAATGAAGCTTGAGATACTGAAAGATAATAAGAATGAAGAAAAAAATACAAATATAATTTATAATTGATGAAACTAATATAATTTTTATATTAACTATAAATTATATATATATTTGGGTATGAATTTGGGTATGGCTTTAGGTATTACCTATACCCATAGGTTTGGATTGGGGTCGGATTTGAATTTAGGTAGAAAATAGCACTATCCATACCCTACCGACACCCATGCTACAACTTTCGGATTTTTTTCAAACTCGAATCCAAACTCGGTCAAATCCTATTTTTCTGGTTTAACTAAATTCGGGTAGGATGCATATCCATCAAGTTGGATAGATTTTGCCATCCCTAAATAAATTATTTAAATAATTAAAAAGATAAGATTATTAATGATGTAAATTTTTTATCATAAATAATTAATTATTTATGATATAAATAATATTTTTATCATAAATAATTGATTATTTATGATAAAACAATTCATCATAAATAATCTTTCATAGATAAAATATTTAAAAAATTAAAAAACTTAAATTATTTATGATAAAAATTTTTCATCATAAACAACTGATTATTTATGATGGAAACATAATTTTCATCTCAAATAATTGATTATTTATGATGAAAAATTTCCATCATAAATAATATTTCATAAATAAAATATTTTTTAAAAAATAAAAAGCTCATATTATTTATGATGAAAAATTTTTATCATAAATAATTAATTATTTATGATCTAAATCATGTTTACATTGC
Source organism: Cocos nucifera (assembly GCA_006176705.1). Classification (NCBI taxonomy): domain Eukaryota; kingdom Viridiplantae; phylum Streptophyta; class Magnoliopsida; order Arecales; family Arecaceae; genus Cocos; species Cocos nucifera. The sequence goes on along the minus strand of QRFJ01000234.1, from coordinate 272,896 downwards.
AATAATAGGTTATTTATGATGAAAAATTTTTATCATAAATAATCTTTCATAAATAAATTATTTAAAAAAATTAAAAAAAGTTAGATTATTTATGATGGAACATTTTTATCATAAATAACATATTATTTGTGATGTAAGCATGATTTGCATCATAAATAATCGATTATTTATGATAAAAATTTTTCATCATAAATAATCTTTCATAAATAAATTATTTAAAAAATTAAAAAAGATTGAATTATTTTTGATGTATAGTTTTGATCATAAATAATTAATTATTTATGATTTAAAAATAATTTGCATTGTAAATAATAGATTATTTGTAATAAAAAATTTTCATCATAAATAATTTGATTTTTATTTAGAAGATAGAAAAGATGGACTATTTTAAAAAAAAGGATAAAGTGCACCATGCATGGACAATGCGATGAGGTTGAGGGGTGCGAGCATGTCCACTATTAGCTATCCTACAAGTAAATTATTTTTTATTTTTTTTTAAAAATTAGTATTTTTAAATTTTTTTTATTTTTTTAAAATATTATATAATTTTAAATTTAAAGTTCATCTTCATCATTTGTTATTTAAGTAATTATCGTGCAAGTATCATCATAAAAGACCACCTCGATCTGGTTGCTCTAGTTATGTAGATCAGTAAAATTTAATTTCCATGGTCACGAACGACCGCATAATGATCTGATAGATAGAAATCATCAATGGATTTAAAAATTTGCAACGATGATCTATGAGATATTTATAGCATACTATCAAAATTTTACTTTAATTAGATATAGTTATCATATTTAATTTAGTATGAAATAATTTGGATCGTTAAATAAAAAATGAGTGATCAAAAGGCCAAACAACGTTGGATTATAAAATAATTTTTTAGATAAATAATCTTTGCCACTATTTTAATTATCTGTATGGTAGTGATTATAAAATCTAAACTCTACGTCTATGAATCATCCATGTTAAGTATATTTTATAAAAGCGTAAGTATAATTGCTTAAGAACTTTAAGAATGTGTATCAAGAGACATAAAGTTTTAGATAATTTATATACACATGATTTGCTTTTTACAATCACCACCATAGAAATGATTAAACTAGTAGCAAAAATTATTTATCTAAAAAAATCATCTTATAATCACATGCCATTTGGCCTTTTAATCATCCATTTTTTATTTAACGGTCCAATCATCCCATGCTAAATTGATTATGATAATTATATTTGATTGAAGTAAAATTTTGATAGTATACTATAAATATCACAGAGATCATTGTTATAAGTTTTTGGGTCTATCGGTGATTTTTATCTATCAGATTATTATGCGGTCATTCGTGACCATCGAAATTAAATTTTATTGATCTACATAGCTAGAGCTATCAGATTGAGGTGGTTTTTTATGAAGATACTCGCACGATAATAACTTAAATAATGAACGATGAAGATGAACTTTAAATTTTAAAATTATATAATATTCAAAGAATAATAGATATTTTTTTGAAAGAATGCTAATTTTAGAAAAAAATTAAAAAAATATTAATTTGCTCGTGGGCTAGCTAATAGTGGACATGCTCGCACTGCTTAATCCCATCGCATCGACCATTCATGACACATCTTTACCTATTTTTATTTTTTAAATAATTTATTTATAGAAGATTATTTATAACTAAAAATTTTCATCATAAATAATAAATTATTTATGATATAAATTATTTTTATAATATAAATAATTTATTATTTATGATGAAAAAGTTTTATTATAAATAATTCAACCTTTTTAATTTTTTAAATAATTTATTTATGCAGTCGAGTCGACTCAGACTAAGATCGAGCCAGCTCAGGCTCAGACCAAGCCAGCTCGGACTGAATTCAAGCTAGCTCACTTGTGTGATTATTTATGATGAAAACTTTTTATCATAAATAATAAATTATTTATGATAAAAATTTTCATCATAAATAATTTGATCTTTTTTATCTTTTAAATAATTTATTTATGCAGTAGAGAAGGCTTAAGCTGAGATCGAATGTCTTGGAGAGAATTTGAGCTAGCCCACCTGTGTGATTATTTGTATTAAAAACTTTTTATCATAAATAATCTAGCCTTTTTTTATTTTTTAAATGATTTATTTATGAAAGATTATTTATGATGGAAAATTTTTATCATAAATAATGTATTATTTATGATGTAAATAATTTTTGCATTATAAATAATATATTATTTATGATGAAAAATTTTTATCATAAATAATATGATTTTTTTTATTTTTTAAATAATTTATTTATGAAAGATTATTTATGATGAAAAATTTTTATCATAAATAATCAATTATTTATGATGTAAATTTTATTTTCATCGTAAATAAGTTTATCAAATATTTTAATATTTTTTGGGGAGGAAAATTTTTTTTGGAAAAATAATTGGTGGGAATTATTAGCAACAAAAAGACTTTTTCCATCGCTAATAAAAGTTTTAGTGATGAAATTTTCATCGCTAAAATTCCATCACGAAAGGCCTTTAAATATCCCCCCACTACGTGCCTTCTTTCCCATGAAACCCACTCTCTCACAATTGAAACCCTCTCCTCTCCTCTCTCTCCCCCTCGTCCTCGCTCTTTCCCTCCTCCTGGGCTTCCACTAGCTGGCAATTGCATCTCCTGCTACCGTTGTTATTGTCGCTGTCGTTGTCACCATTGTTGCTGCCACCATTACCGCTGCCACTGTCGTGCTTGAACTGAAGGTAAGTTAATGTCCATCCTGGCCAGTTAATTTTTTTATTTTTTTGTTCTTTCGATCATTTGCGCACATGCTGGTGTTACCGTGCAGTGGTTAGTGGCGAGCGATAGGGTGCAGAGGGTGGGCGCATCTGCAAGCCATGCGTGATGGTGTTGATTGGGCCGGGTGGAGGCCGCTGGTGGTGGAAGGCGGAGGGGTGCCGCAATGGTGGGAGGCCGTAGGGGTGGGGCACCAAGAGGCGGTGGTGATGAGATGGGTGGGCGGTCGCGGGTGGTGTGACGCGAAGAGGCACCGTCGGAGGTGAGAGCCGCAGGGTAGGGCGGAGGGGGCTGCAGGGATGGGGGCCACAGAGGGTGGGCGTGGAGGGTGGTGGTGATGGATCGGGTGGGGGGCCGCGGTGGTGGGTGGCGGAGAGGCACCGCAGGGGGTGGGGGGCCGCGATGGGTGGAGGGCGGAGGGGCCACAAGAGGTTAAGTTAGTCCTTAATCATTTTTTAAAATTTAATAAATTAGAATAATAGTAATAATAATAATAATAATAGTAATAATAAAAGTAATAATAATAGTAATAGTAGTAATAATAATAATAGTAGTAATAATAGTAGTAGTAGTAGTAATAATTTGATTGATAAATAAATTTTAAGATAAATTGATTAAATATTTAAAAATAAGTTATTTTTTATAATTAAAATAGTTAGATTTTTAATTATATTTTTATGGTTTTACTTGTTATAATTTAATCTTTTTATTTATTTAGTTCTTATATTTTATTATGATTATAATTTAATATTTTAATTTGCATTAGTTGAAGGTTTTAATTTTTAATGCATATGAACTATCCGGTCTGGGATCTGATTTGGGATCCTATTCGGAATTCAGATCATGATTCAGATTGGATCTCGATCAGAATTTGGATTGAGATCTGGGTTGGGATTCAGTTCAAGATTTGGTCTAGGATTCTACCCAAATTTTAGTCTGGAATCATGTTTGGAATTCGATTCAGAATTTGGGTCATAATCCGTGTCGGATCTGGATCGGGATTTATGTTGGGATTCAATTCGGGATCCAATCTGGGATCCGATTTGGTAATGATTTAATGCATGCATTGATGTAACCTTAGACTCCTATTCAAGAGTCGGTCTTAAGGTCTCAAAATGGATTCTGTGAACGTCTCTTGGATGCCTCGATTTGGGCAGTTCATAAATGTATCAATATTTTATTATTATCATGGTATTCTTTGTTCTATCATGAAAAATTTCATCGTAGTTATCTCGTTTGTTCTTTGGGTACATATTAGATATGGTTAAAATATGATCCATCTATATAGTGTACTTGGAGAACTGTAGGGAGATGCTGTTAGATACTTTTTGAATATAGAATAAAGAACAAAGCTGTGGCAATAATAAAAATGATGCATTTTTGAAAGGAATAGGACTATACCTATTAGGAAGGAGTTGGTGGAGTTAGAATTTATGAATCATTATTTTTTGTTGTCAGATGGATATCGATAAAAATTGGATGAATGCCAGGGATATTTTCTTACCTGAATATCAAAAGGTATTCGAGATCTTATTGAATTTTCATGGTGTAAGGGTAATAGTGCCAGTCAGATAAAGTGTCCATGCAAAAGATGTGTCAATATGGTATATCATCACATATCACTTGTTGAGGAGCATCTACTACATTTTAGTATGGACAAGAAGTATAGTCGCCGGATATGATATAGGAAGGGTGATCCAAATGAAGTTATGTACGATGATGACAATATCGAAGATGATATTGATATTGCTGAACCTATCGAACATGATGGTATAGGTTCACTATTGAATGATTTACATCAGGGTGTTAGCTTAAATGTACCCATGAGTACTAGTGCATCTCAAGGTAGTTCTGATCATGAATACAATATTAATGAGGTAGAAGGGACTTCTCAATAGTTTGCAAAGCTTGTTTGGAATGCACGAGAGCCACTCTACCCAAATTGTGTGAAGTTCTCCAAGTTAGAGTTTTTGATTAAATTGCTTCATATTAAAACTATGAACCGATGGTGTCAGAAGTCATTTGATCAAAATTTGGCATTGATTAAAATAGCTCTTCCCGATGGATCGATACTTTCAAAATCATATACTGAAGCAAAAATGTATATACGGGAACTAGAACTTAGCTATATTCCTATATATGCCTGCAAAAATGATTATATATTATTTTACAAGGAGAACAAACAAGCAAGTAAATATCCATAATGTAGTGAGCCTAGGTACAAAATCGATAATAGGAAAGGAAAGAAGATACCTCATAAGATTTTAAGATATTTTTCATTAATTCTAAGACTTTGAAGGTTGTATATGTCTGCAAAGATAGCTGAAGAAATGAGATAGCATCATGAACAGCGAATTTTGGAGGAGAACATACTTAGTCACCTGGCTGACTCTATGGTATGGAAAGACTTTGATGCAAAGCATCCACTATTTGCAAGTGATTCGTGCAATATCCAGCTTGGTCTAGTGATAAATGGATTTAATCTCTTTGGTAATTTGAGTACCTCCTACAGCATGTGGCATATGATGCTAGTTGTATATAATGTGTCACCTTGGAAATGCATGAAAGAGCTACTTATTTTTTTGGCATTGTTGATTTCGGGTCCGAAAGCACTAGGTAATGAAATTGATGTATATCTATGACCTTTAATCGATGATATGAAGGAGCTATGGGAAAATAGAATACAGACATATGATTCTATCAGTTGAAGAAATTTTAAGTTGCATGCATCGATTTTATGGACCATAAATGATTTTTCTATGTATGAAAACTTATCTGGATGGAGTACCAGATATCTGGCATGTCTAATATGCAACTAGGATATGTTCTCCTTACATTTAAGTATGGAAGGAAAATCTACTTCATGGGTCATCGGTAGTTTCTACCTGCTAATCACTCTTGGAGGACCTATTATAACTAATATTTTGATAGTAAGTCCGATCGACGGTCGCCACCTAAGGAGTTAAGTGGAGCAAAAGTTTTAGAACAACTTGAAGCCATTGAAAATATAAAATTTGAAAAAACATTGAGTACTCGCAAGCAGAAGCATACTATAGCTAAGTTGAATTAGACGAAGTGAAGCCAATTTTTTGAACTACCATACTGGAAGCAGCTACTATTGCATCATAACCTGCATGTAATGCACATTGAGAAGAATATTTGTGATAATGTTATTGGTATAGTGTTGAACATCGTAGAAAAAATAAAAGATAATTCAAAAGCTTGCCTTAATTTGCAAAAAATGAAAATATGGCCGAAGTTGCATTTAGTTCATCGAGGTGATAAATTTTTTATACCACCTGCATATTATTCACTATTTGGCAAGGAGAAGAAGACTTTCTTATGGAGAATAGTATCCCAAAGCCAATCATTAGTCTATTAATTGTTATGCTATTTCTTATACTTGTATATGAATTATAATTAAATAAAAATTATTTTAGCATTTTTGTTGCTTCAAGAATTGATTTTGATAATTATAAAGCATTTGAGGAGATTACTAATGAATTTGACTTGAAAAAAGACTTTTTGTATTTCAGGAGCAAAATCATAATTTTATCAAGTTTTGATTTGAGAGACTCAAGAATAAGAATAGAAGATTTCTGATCCTTTGGAGATAGTCCCATGATTTTTGGATGCATATTTTGGGATAAAATCAAGTTTGAAGCAAAAGGATCGACCTCTAGGTCGTCTCCTACTGAAACAGGCTGTTTGGCATGATATCTCTGTGCCAAGGGTTGACCTCTGCTGTTTCGAAGGCCAAAAATATAGAACAGTCAATTTTCTAGATTCTATCTCAGTGGTTGATTTCGAGGTCGACCCCTGTGCTAAAGATCGACCCATGAGTCGACCCCTATGATGAAAATTTTCTGCAACAACTAGTTTTATCCAGTTTTGATAGCTTTTAATGATTTCTTTAAGGTCTCCAATGGCTACAAACTTGCTCAGGATTTTCTCTTCTATCCATTGAAGATTTAAAAGGCTATAAAAAGAGAAAAACATAAGAGATTTCAGGAATTCAATTCAGCCCTAAGCAAAAAGTCATCTTCAAGCAAAGAAGCTTTCGTTTCAAGTTCTCCAACCTCTCAAGAGCTCATTCAAGTCTCCAACAATCTTGAGGAAAATAAAAAAAGCTTCCTCCATTATTGTGAAAAGCGTTCTTAAGATTTTATTTGCTCATGAAGAAAGCTATATTTATATTTGATTGTCATTAACTTTTATACTCTGCTTTATTATTTTGATTCAAGTTTTGGAGGGTTCTAAAACTTGGGGGGGTTGATCCGAGCCTTAAATCGGAGTGTCTAGAGTTGGCTTGTACTCGAAAAATAAGTATGTTAGCTTGGGATAGCTAGAGTCGAAGGTACCGACGTTGTATTCTGGTTGAATACGTTTAGTTTTTTTTTTAAAATTTTCAAGTAGGATCTTGGGGAGTGGATGTAGGTGCAAGAAAAGCACCGAACTACTATGAATTTTTATTATTTATGGTGTGCTTGCTGTCTCTATTTTCTTAGTTTACTAAATTCTTACTTTCTAATCTTTTATATTTTTATCTAACCTAAATTGCTTCACACATACAACTTGCATATTATCATTCAATCTTGATATTTTTAAATTAGTTTTAAAATTTAAAAATCTAATTCATCCTCTCCTCTTGGGTTGCATAGCTGGACAACAAGTGATATCAGAGCTCAGTGCTGTAGCCCTACTTTGATTTAACCATCAAGAGCCAAAGATCTATGGCAATCTAAGTTAGTATTTCTCTAGTCGAGGGACAGTCCACAAACCGATCTTCACTTTTCAATGGATCAAACTATACCTATTGAAAAGCTCGGATGAGAATATTTATATAAGTACTTGACTATGATATGTGGAGTATCATAGTTAATGGACCACACACATCCACTAAGATAATTGATGATGTAGAATCAACCAAATCCAAAAAAAATGGGATGAGGTTGATAAAAAAATGGCTCAACTCAATGCAAGTGCCATGAATGTTTTATATTATGCTTTAGATGCTAATGAATTTAATCACATTTCAACATGCATATCGGCTAAGAAAATATGGGATAGGTTAGAAGTAACTCATGAAGGCACTAATCAAGTTAAGAAGTCAAAATTTAACATGCTTGTGCACAAATATGAACTTTTCAAAATGAAACATGATGAGTCAATAATTGAAATATTTACTAAATTTATGGACATTATAAATGATCTTAGAAGTCTTGGCAAGTCTTATTCTTACAGTGACCTTGTGAGAAAGATTCTTAGATCTTTGCTAAGGACATGAAAGGCCAAAGTGACTACAATCTAAGAAGCCAAAGATCTGAATGTTTTATCCTTAGATGAGCTTCTAGGATCACTAATGATGCACGAGCTAAGTATGAAACAACATCAAGAAGAAGATGTCAAGAAGAAAAAAATAATAGCCCTCAAATCCACCACTCGATAAGATGAAGAATTTAATGAAACAGAAGATGAAGAACAAGATGAAGAAATAGCCCTCATCACAAGAAAGTTCAAGAGATTTTTGAAGAGAAATCAATGGATGAAAAAGAGCATACCTACCAAAGAGGAGCATAGCAAGGAAAAGGATAGGGAGCAGCCCCTTATTTGCTATGAATGTAAAAAGTCGAGGAACTTTAGGTTAGAATATTCTCAACTTAAAAAGGTTTTTAAAAAATATAAGAAAAAGGCTATGGTGGCAATATGGAGTGACAATGATGACTCAAGCTTCGAAGAGGAAGAAGCTCATGAACAAGCCAATCTGTGCCTTATGGCACATGAAAATAAGGTAAGTGCTGAAATCTCAAATAAATTTATATTTGAAGAACTTCAAGAAGCCTTCTATGATTTAGTAGATGATTTAAAAAAATTAGAAACTAAAAATAAAGATCTAAAATTTATGAATTAAGTCTTGCTAAAAGAAAATAAAATTATCCTAAGTGAAAAACTAGTCTTAACTCAAGAGAACCTAAATTTGAAAAATAAAATCGATAAGCTAAAATTGATAGTTAAAAAATTTACTTTAAGTTCAAATAAACTTCATATAATTCTTAAAAATTAAAAGGTTGTTTATGATAAGGCTGGTCTAGGCTATAACCCTTTAAGAAAATAAAAATTTTTGAAAAATATTTTTGTAGATTCATAAAGAAATTTTTTTTTAAATGTTACTTGCTTTAAATATGGTAAACTAGGACATCAATCTTATACATGTTTCTCTAACAATTTAAACATGAAAAAATATGGGTTCTAAAAGGAACCATTATGCTAACCTTAAAGGATCCAAGAAAACTTGGATACCTAGAGTAAGGACTTAATTTTACATGTAGGTGTGTCTTGCATCCAAAGTAGAAAATCAAAGATGGTATCTTAATAGCGGATGCTTAAGACACATGATTAGTGATGAGTCCCAATTCATCATGCTTGATGCTAAAAGTGGAGGAATGGTCACCTTTGGAGACAATAGCAAAACAAAGATTATCGGTATAGGTAATATTGGTATCACTCTCTCCAAGTATATTAAAAATATTTTATTAGTAGATGGTTTGAAACACAATCTCTTAAGCATTAGTCAACTTGTGACAGGGGTTACAAAGTTATTTTTGAATCTTCATTATGCATTGTAACTAGTCCCAATGATGATGGCATTAAGTTTATTGGACATAGATATGGTAATGTTTATATGGTAGATTTAAATGATCTTTCTATGATAAACATGCAATATCTAGTAGCTATGAATGCCAAAACTAATGAGACTAGTTGGCTTTGGCACCATGGCTTGCACATATTAGTATGCATTCACTTTCAAAGCTTATTGAAAAGGAATTAATTATGGGTTTACCAAAATTAAATTTTAAAAAAGATAAAATTTGTGATGCATGTCAACTAAGTAAACAAACTAGAATTTCATTCAAATCTAAGAATTATTGTTTCAACTTCTAGGCCATTAGAACTATTGTACATGGATTTGTTTGGTCCTACAAGAATAATAAGATTAGGTGAAAAACATTATAGTTTTGTAATTATTGATGACTACTCACGTTTTACATGGATTTTCTTTTTGGTACACAAAGATGAAACTTTTCATGTTTTCTCAAAGTTTTACCAAAAAATTATAAATGAAAAAAGATTTTCAATTCAAAGCATTCGAAGTGATCATGAAACCAAATTTGACAACCAAGACTTTGAAAAATTTTGTGATGAAAAAGAAATAAGCCATAATTTTTTAGCACCTAGGACACTCTAACAAAATGGGATGATAGAAAGAAAAAATAGGACTCTAGAAAAAATGGCCCATACCATGCTATGTGAAAGCAACCTCCCAAGATACTTTTGGATGAAAGCAATTAATACGGCATGTTACATCTTAAATTATGTTCGAATCAGACCAATTTTAAAGAAAATATCTTATGAGCTTTAGAAAGGTAGAAAATCTAACATTGCATATTTTCATGGTTTTGGTTGTCGATGTTTTATTTTTAACAATGGTAAAGAAAAATTAGGTAAATTTGATGCAAAATTTGATGAAGCTATTTTTCTTGGTTACTCCTCTTGTAGTAAAGCTTTTAGAGTATTTAACAAAAGAACCTTAGTAGTAGAGGAGTCAATACATGTTATTTTTGATGAAACTAATGATCTTCCATCAAGAAAGAGTGAGGGTATTGATGATACAAATCCCCTTATAGAAGGAATGAAGGAGATCATCCTAAAGGATTTCATAATTCAAAATGAAGAGGATCATGAAGATAAGCAAGAAAATGAAGGTAAAGGACAATGAGAACAACCTCAAGGTACAAATGATCTTCAAAAGAATGGAGGAATGTTCATAATCACTCCAAAGAACTAATTATTGGTGATCCTACACATGGGGTAAGAACTCGTTCTTCACTTAGAGATGTATATAATCATTTTACATTTATTTCTCATTTTGAATCTAAAACCACAGATGAAGCTGAAAAATATTATAATTGGATAAATGCAATGCAAGAGGAACTTAATCAATTCAAAAGAAATAATGTATGGACCTTAGTATCAAGACCTAAAAATCATCTAATAATTAGCATAAAATGGATATATAAAAATAAATTAGATGAAAATAAAAATATAATTAGGAATAAAGCAAGATTAGTTGCAAAGAATTATAATCAAGAAGAGATAATTGATTTTGATGAAATCTTTGCACCTATTGCTAGACTAGAAGCAATTAGATTTTTATTCGCTTATGCATGCTTTATAAATTTCAAGTTATTTTAAATGGATGTTAAAAGTGCTTTTCTAAATGGATATATTGCCAAAAAAGTTAATATAGAATAACCTCTTAGTTTTGAAAATCATGCTTTTTCTAATCATGTTTTCAAATTAAACAAAGCATTATATGATTTAAAACTAGCACTTAGGGCTTGGTATGAAAAATTAAGTAAATTCTTGCTTAAGAATGGGTTTTCAAGAGGAAATATAGATACAACTTTTTTCATTAAAAGAGATTATGATGACATCTTAGTAATACAAATATATGTTAATGACATTATATTTAGATCTACTAATAAAACTTTATGTCAAGATTTTACTAAGCTCATGTAGGAAAAGTTCGAGATGAGCATGATGGATGAACTAACATTCTTTCTCAGACTTCAAATCAAACAAACAAAAAAAAGAATCTCCATCATCCAAAGCAAGTACACAAGAGAGCTACTTAAAAAATTTGGAATGGAGAACTCCAAAGCCATTGTTACCCCCATGAGTCTATCATGTAAGCTTGACAAGAATTGAGGAGGTAAAAGTGTTGAGGCATGATAGGTTTGTTATTGTATTTAACTACTAGTAGATTAGATATCATGTTTAGTGTTTATTTATGTGCATGATTTCAATCTAATCCAAAAGAATCATATTTAAATGCTGTAAAAAAATATTTAAATACCTAAAAGAAACTCAATCCATAGGTTTATGGTACTCTAAGAATTTATCAATCGATTTAATTGGATATTCAGATACAGACTTTACTGGATGTAGATTAGATTGAAAAAGTACTAGTAAAATTTATCAATTTCTAGGAGTTAATTTAATCTCTTGATTTAGCAAGAAGTAAAATTCGGTAACATTGTCTATGGTCAAGGCCGAATACATTATAGCCGAAAGTTATTGTGTACAAATCTTATGGATTAAGCAATAACTTGAGGACTTTGGTATCAAACTAAGCAAAACTCCCATAAGATGTGATAATACTAGTGCCATAAATCTATCTAAGAATCCAATCTAATACTCTAATTCAAAATACATTGAAATAAGATATCATTTCATAAGAGAATATGTTCAAAATAATGACATAATTCTTGATTATGTTTGTACTAAAAAATAATTGGTTGATATTTTTACTAAGGTATTGAGTGAAGATAAATTTTATGAAATTAGAAGAGAATTGAGAATTCTAAATTCTTTTACTTAAATATCCTTCTTTTGACCCCAACTTATCCTCTACTAATATTTTTGGATCAATCCTTGAGACTTAATTTCAGTGCTTTAAGTTAAAATTTATCCATCCTTCTTATCTTTTTCTTGACTATAAGAAAAAAAAATATTTTTGAAGTTAATAAGAAAAATCATGGATAAATAATTATACTTTACTTGTCTTATGGATTTATTTGAGCATTCTAATGATTTTGATCATTTGATTCATTTTAAGCAACTATTTGTATTTTACACATTTTGATCATATTAGTATTTTTTAAAAAAATTAATTAGTATCAAGAAATTATTTTTGATCTTAAAAGAGGATTATTGATGTATATTCATGCCTTGTTCAGATTGATTAATTTTAAAAAATAAATTTAAAAAAAATATTCTTTTTAAGTCTTTTGATATTGCTGTCAAGCAAAATATTTCAAAGAAGCTATTAAAATCAAATATTCAAAGAGGACTTTAATTTTTAATCAATTAATGTTAGACAGCTTAATATTTATCTTATATTTTATTGATCTTAATATATATATATAATAATAAAAAAAAAGAGATGATCTCTGAGAAATTGATATATCTTATAATTTGCTTTGAATGATCTATTTAAAATCTTTAATCTTAGAAAAATTCCATCTCTCTTGAATCTTTGAAGTTTAAAATAATTTTGTTTACTACATTTATTTTATTCAAAAAGGATGAGATGTGGTTTTAAACCATATTATTCATAAATAGAATTTTTAAAAAAAAAGAGAAAAGATATTCATTCTAAATTTATTGTATTCTTTCAAAATGGAAAAGAAAAGCTAAAAGATAAATTTATCCAATAATAATTATGAAAAAGAAGGGGAGAAAATATTATGTGATGAATTTTTTGGTATTTACTCTTGTTAAATAAGAAAAAAGATGTTTGTTTGTTAAATATTATCTAGTTAGCCTTGACTAAATATTCTAATTAATTTGAGTTAAGGATAATGAACTTTGATTGTTTTATAATTTTTTTTAACTTAAGCCTTTATAAGATTATTCAGTTTAAATTCAATTGATTTAATTACCAAATCATTTTTGATAACTAATTAGAGTTAAAATTAATTTAAAATATATTTTTACTCTAAATAAATTAATTTTGATACATACTTCAAATTTTAAAACTCATTTAAAAATATGAATATAATATAGAATTTTTAATGTGCCTTTAGAAATCTTTGTAAAATCATTTTTGCTCTGATACTATCTTTGTTTTGCTCGATACATTTTTGATATATATCTTTTTTGAGCTTAATTGATTAAAATTTATTTAAAAAATAAATAAATAATAAATTAAATATTATATTTGATTTTACTATTTAAATCTTTAAAAAGCTTTAATCCTCTTAAAGCTTAAAAGTATATACTTGAAAATCTATTCAAAGAATCATATTCATTTTAAAAGGGGGAGAGCCTTTGATATTTGAGTTTAAGCTAATTTTTTTATAAAAAAAAAAATTTTAAATAATAAGATTTTAAAGAAAAGCTAATTCATTTGATTTTATTTAATTTTTTATTTAATTTTTTAAATTTGATACATCTGGAATTTGATACATCCCATCATATTTCTGATTCCACATCTGATTCAAATGCTTCCAGCCGTGATCTCTACTAGATCTAGTTTAGTGATCTTTGTATTAGGTTATAATCTAGTATCTCTTAGTTATCTCTATTGGCTGATTGGATCATGGATGGTAGTATTCATGAATTTTGTATGAATTGATGGCCTAACTCTTGTGAATGTTTTTTGATATCTTTAGCACTTATATGTTTTGATGACTTGATGTTATGATTTATTGTATGTGGAATGATAATTATTTGGATGTAAATATATGTATATAAATATGATAATGTCATTTGAATGATGTGAAATGTAACCTCTATGAATTGGCTAAAATTTTATTATGATATGCAGAAAACATTGTGTTGTATATAAGCAAATTGAAAGTTTTGTTATAAACTCTTGTTCTAACAAGAAAACATATGGAATAAATTAAGGGGGAGGCTTTTTCTTTTTGAATTTTAAAATCCCTTAAGATCTTACTTGATGATGTCAAAAAGGAAGAGTAGAGTAAATAAAATTGGACTATAAGTAAAATTGATAAAAGAAATAAGTAAGTCAAACTCTTTTGCAAATAATTTGAATGTCTTACCATAAGTAATCTTCAAACTGCTCTTTATGCAATATTTATTAAATAACTAAATATGATATTCTAGTAAGTATTGTAGGCTTCTACATGATTTATTTTTGCTTATGCTCAAATATTTTATCATCATAAAAAAGGGAGAGATTGTTGCTTCAAGAATTGATTTTGATGATTACAAAGCATTTGAGGGGATTACTAATGAATTTGGCTTGGAAAAAGATTTTTTGTATTTCAGAGGTAAAATCATAATTTTATCAAATTTTGATCTAAGAGCGTCAAAAGCAAGAATAGAAGATTTATGATCCTTTGGAGGTAGTCCCATAATTTTTGGATGCATATTTTGGGAGAAAATCAAGTTTGAAGTAAAAGAATCGACCCTTGCTGAAATGGGCTATTTGGCACACTGTCTCTATGCCAAGGGTCGACCCCAGGGTCGATCTCTACTATTTCGAAGGCCAAAAATATAAAATAGTCAATTTTTTAGATTCTATCTTAGAGGTCGATCTCAAGGTCGACCTCTGACGCTCAGAGGTCGATCTCAAGGTCGACCCCTGTGCCAGAGATCGACCCATGAGTCGACCCCTATGATGAAAATTTTCTGCAATAGCTAGTTTTATCTAGTTTTGGTAGCTTTTAATAATTTCTTTAAGATCTCCAATAGCTACAAATTTTGCCCAGAATTCTCTTCTCCATCCATTGAAGATTTAAAAGACTATGAAAAGGAAAAAATATAAGAGATTTTAGGAATTCAATTCAGCCCTAAGCAAAAAGTCATCTTCAAGCAAAAAAGCTTTCATTTCAGGTTCTCCAACCTCTCAAGAGCTCATTCAAGTCTCCAACAACCTTGAGAAAAATTAGAAAAGCTTCTTCCATTATTGTGAAAAGCATTCTTAAGATTTTATTTGCTCATTAGGGGTGCTATATTTGTATTTGATTGTCATTAACTCTTATACTCTGTTTTATTATTTTGATTCAAGTTTTGGGGAGGTTCTAAAACTTGGGAGGGTTGATTCGAGCCTTAAATCGGAGTGTGTAGGGTTGGCTTGTACCCAAAAAATAAATATGCTAGCTTAGGATAGATAGGGTTGGAGGTACCAATGTTGTATTCTGATTGAATATGTTTAGTTTTTTTTTTGAATTCCTAAGTAGGATCTCAAGGAGTAGATGTAACTACAAGGAAAGCATCGAACCACTACAAATCTTTATTATTTATGGTGTGCTTGTTGTCTCTCTTTTCTTAGTTTATTAAATTCTTGCTTTCTAATCTTTTATATTTTTATCTAACTTAAATTGCTTCACACACACAACTTGCATATTATCATTCAATCTTGATATTTTTAAATTAGTTTTAAAATTTTAAAAACCTAATTCACCCTCCCCTCTTTGGTTGCATAGCTGGACAATAATTTTCATCATAAATTCTTTTCATCTTCTAATAAACTCCTGTATTGTGGTGAAGTTCTTAGGACTATTTAGAATCGATAAAGAAGGATTTATCGTTGAGTCCTTAAATCTATTCACGATCAAATAATACATTATTACCAAGGACGAAAATGTTTATTAAGTATAGATCGTTGTGTGCCATATGGATTGGTTATCCTCTTAACTAAGGAGTATAGAGACATTGGTATAACACGCAGGTGAGATGTATGGGTATATTTACACTAAACATGACCACCTCTAAAGCTTTTCTACTGTCAAGATTTGATCCAATGAAATATGGGTATAAGTATTCCTCTGATCTGAGATCACCATGGTGACTTCCAAGCAACTCACTATGCTTTGGTGTCAAACTATCTGAATTTTTAATTTAGTGACGGAAGATTTCTGGGCATAGTCAAGTATTTAAGAAGTCGATGTGTGAATCAAGATGGGATTGACCACTCTGATTTATGAGATATATTCAATTATGTTTCAATTTAGTAAATCTTTAGCCAGGGTAGTCCTCATGAGGAGTCACAGGACTGATTACGTTGAGACACGATTTGGATGTATTTTTCAGGATTGGCAGTTTAACTGTGAGTCATCCTATACAAAGAGATCAAAGGGATGAATTATATGATAATCATATTCGCATAGGTTCTGAGTGTTGTGATTGCGACTATTCAATCTATTTGGATGTTGGGTATCATTGCTAGATGGTCACTTCAATTGATACAGAAATTGATTCCTATGCTACCGACTTAAGTTCAAACCTATAGGATCACACACATTAGAGATTTCTATCTGATTTGATGGCTGATGAAGAGTTCCACTGGACTGAGACTCTATGGTCAAGAGTCCCATTGGATTGGGACTCTTCGATCGAGAGTCATACTGGGTTGGAACTTTGAGTCCTACTTGTCTGTGACTCTATGGTCAAGAGTTCTACTAGACTGAGATTTTATGACCAAGAGTCCTACTGCACTGAAACTCTAAGTCCTATTTATTTGGGACTCTATGATCGAGAGTCCTATAGGTTTGGGACTTTGTGATCATGAGTTTCACTCATTTGGGATACTAGGATCAAGAGTCTCACTGGTTTGGGACTCTTCGATCAAGAGTTTCATTTTGATGGGACAATGTTGTCCGAACACCTACTAAATTTGGACTCTATATTTATGAGAAGTTTAATTAGTAATTTAATTATTAATTAACTTAATTTTATTGAGTAATGACTTTTGGATCAAGTCTAATTGAATTGGATTCAATTGGGTTTGACCTGATTAGGTTATGTGATGACCTAATCATCGAGGAGGTTTATTCCCTGATTTGATCAAGAATTGGGCTTAATTAATTCTTAATTTAATTAAAATTTAATTAAGCCTAAATAAGTTAAGATTTAATCTTGCTCTAATTAGGTTCTAACCAAATTGGATTTGGGTTGGTCTAATTGGATAAGAGAAATTAAGAATTTGAGACTAGTCTTCCCATGACTCACCCAGACTTGCACCCTTTATTTTCCATGAATTCAGAGTTCTTATTATTTTCTTCATGACCCTTATGCCTTGCATGCCACTTTAATTCCATGAGAAAAATGTATCTCATGATGATTTCCCATGAAGAGAGGGTGCACGCCCCTCCTTTCTCACATCCTAGAGAGATAAGGTTAGGTTGGTTGCCATTCAAATTCAAATGGAGTTTGAATTTGAATGAGCAACTTCCTTATCTTATCTCTCCCTCATGCCTTCCTTTATGTTTTGCTGCCTCTATATTTAATCATGGATCTTTGGGATGTGCAAGATATTTCAAAGGAGGCCTCCTCCTGTGCATGAGCCCTCCCCTCAGTGTGAGAAAAATCAAAAAAAAATATGAGAGAAGAAAACTAGAGAGAAAGTAAGGCGCAAGGTTTTGCTGAAAGTGCTGCCTTAGGATTTTGATCTAGGGTTTGGCATGTGATTTTATGAGGTTTTGAGCGATCAGAACTTCACAAAACTTTCTAGAGAGCATCCTCCTCAACCTCTCCTCTATCTCTACTGCTGGATTCCGGAGCATCTAAAAGATCCTATGGAGGGAAGATCGAAACGAGTTTCGATCAACATCAAGCCATCGAAAGCAATCCTACATTGAGCTAGCACTCGGGAGGAGCCGATCGGGATCAGGACCTCGTGTGGACCATCCATGGAGGCCAGACATTTTTGTGGCTGCATCATGATAATCAAATCTTTCTAATGAGCGATGATCTAATCTTTCCAGATAGTGATCAAATTAGTTGCCGAGATCGACTATCCTGTGCAAAGGGAATTGTGTTATGAACACAAGTTGTAATTAAGTAAAATTAGTTTTACTACATACGTATTTAATTTTTAGATTTTACATGCATGTACATCATATTTTGATCCTAGATTTGTAGGGTTCATAGATCTAATCTATAGCTCTTAAAAAAATTAATTAGATTAATTTTTAATTTTGCTATATTTTTTTGAACAAGTTTCAAAAGTAAAGCTAGAAACCCTGCATGCAACCCATCAATGGTATCAGAGCCAGGTTGCTTTATGTGATTTATATGTATGCTTAGATTATTTATTTAGATTAGATGTAAATAATAATCTAATTTTTAAATCTAAAAATAAATTTATGATCACATGGACTAAAGATTATCCTGCTGTAAGGTTTATCCCTTACAGTGGAAAGGTTGTCCTAGTACGTTGCTGATCAAAAATATTAATCATAAAATTTTAGATCTG
This sequence comes from Cocos nucifera, assembly GCA_006176705.1. NCBI lineage: Eukaryota > Viridiplantae > Streptophyta > Magnoliopsida > Arecales > Arecaceae > Cocos > Cocos nucifera. The sequence continues at coordinate 254,329 of QRFJ01000234.1, read as the reverse complement.
ATCTAATAATTTTTATGATATGATTGAATGATTTTAATTTAATTTTTAATTATAGATAAGTATTTAGATTAGATTTAAAATAATTCATGATTTGATGTATTGTACATAGATTTTAATTAAAACCTACAACTAGTAGCTGTTAATGAAATGAGCCGACTCATTTTTGAAGTGAGTCGACCCATTTAGTTTATAATGCTAGATTGCAAAGAAACCTTTGAAAATTTTGAAAAATATTTTCAAAATATCGAACCTCAATCCATCAGCTCAAAACTTAAATAAAAATTAAGAATTATGAATTAGGATCTAGAATTGTGAATTAAAGATCCTAAGTCATGAACATAAAATTTTGATTATTGGGTTAGATGAATTAGGTCCATTAATTGGGTTAGACCTAAGGTTAGTTAAAGAATTGACTAAATTAGAGTAATTGATCAAATCTAACCAAATATTGAATTAGATTAGGTCAAGAACTCTTTAGACTCAATTATAATAGTTGTAGTTGGTCAAATCCATGCCTTTAACAAGGATAAATGGACTTGATTCGTGGCTACGCGGTCGAACCCAAAATTACTAGATTGATCAAATTGAAACTAATGAACCGAATGGTGTTTAAAGTAAGTTTGATAGTCTAGACCAGTGATTTCTAATTGAGAGCTACTCATACTGATTCGATCTTTGACGAGTTAATGGCATATCCCTTCCACTGATCTCACTTGCCTAGCCATCTTGGTGAATTAAATTTTGATTAGATCACTTGGTGATTTGGGCTCATCCATGTTAATTAGGTAAATCAGTGTGACTGATTTAGGTGCTCCTAATGCTAGCTTAAATTAGATTTTTTTATCCAACTTGGTGAAGTCAGTGGGGGGATCGAAATTGGCTGATTAATCTTCTCTCCTCTTCTTAAAATGAGTTAATTAAATTCTTTAAAATTATTAGGTCCTTAAAAATGATAAAGTTATGATGATAACTAAGTTATAGCCTTCCATTAAGTTGAGTGATAATGGATCCATTAGTTTAATAATCATTAGAGGCCCAAAGGCTTGGTGCTTATTGACTAATGGAATTATCATCCATAATATGATTATTTGATTATGTCTTTCT